>JAANYP010004800.1:0-10210 GCA_020465985.1 Centrapalus pauciflorus | reverse complement strand
TTAGTGTGTCGTAGTGAGTACGCGGGATTTTTAATGATAGCCTGTTTTTTTCAAAAAATAACAAGTTTAGGTCCGTCGAAAATCTATTGCAACTTGATAAATTTTGTGAGGGATTTGCGACGGAATTTTGTTTCTTTACATTGGGTCAAAAAGCCAGAAATAGCGAGTAAGAATATCAATTATGTAATTAAACACCTAAAACTTGATTTTGAATAAGTATTGGTTTTGTACATGTGCCTATAGATACGTTCGCGTACAATTGTATTTTTTTATATACGTTACAAAGTTTTTTTTTCGTTGTTAATGAAGAAACATGTATATGAGTTCTCGTATTTTAAATTTTAAAATTTTTTATGCTTTTAAGAATACATATATTAGTGTGTCGTAGTGAGTACGCGGGATTTTAATGATAGCCTGTTTTTTTTCAAAAAATAACAAGTTTAGGTCCGTCGAAAATCTATTGCAAATTGATAAATTTTGTGAGGGATTTGCGACGGAATTTTGTTTCTTTACATTATTTTTTGGGTCAAAAAGACTAAAATAGCGAGTAAGAATATCAATTATGTAATTAAATACATAAAACTTGATTTTGAATAAGTATTTGTCTAATACACGTGTCTATAGATACGTTCGCGTACATTTGTATTTGTTTTATATACGTTACAAAGTTTATGAATCGTAGTTAATAAAGAAAACACGTATACGAGTTCTCGTAATTCAAATTTTAAAAATTTTATGCCTTTAAGAATGCATATATTAGTGTGTCGTAGTGAGTACGCGTGATTTTTAATGATAGCCTGTTTTTTTCAAAAAAATAACAAGTTTAGGTCCGTCGCAAATCTATTGCAAATTGATAAATTTTGTGAGGGATTTGCGACGGAATTTTGTTTCTTTACATTATTTTCGGGTCAAAAAGCCTAAAATAGCGAGGAAGAGTATCAATTATGTAATTAAATACCTAAAACTTGATTTTGAATAAGTATTGGTTTTATACATGTGCCTATAGATACGTTCGCGTACAATTGTATTTGTTTTATATACGTTACAAAGTTTTTTATTCGTTGTTAATGAAGAAACATGTATACGAGTTCTCGTATTTTAAATTTTAAAATTTTTTATGCCTTTAAGAATACATATATTAGTGTGTCGTAGTGACTACGCGGGATTTTTAATGATAGCCTGTTTTTTTCAAAAAATAACAAGTTTAGGTCCGTCGAAAATCTATTGCAAATTGATAAATTTTGTGAGGGATTTGCGACGGAATTTTGTTTCTTTACATTATTTTCGGGTCAAAAAGCCTAAAATAGCGAGTAAGAATATCAATTATGTAATTAAATACCTAAAACTTGATTTTGAATAAGTATTGGTTATATACACGTGCCTATAGATACGTTCGCGTACAATTGTATTTGTTTTATATACGTTACAAAGTTTTTAATTCGTTGTTAATGAAGAAACATGTATATGAGTTCTCGTATTTTAAATTTTTTTTATGCCTTTAAGAATACATATATTAGTGTGTCGTAGTGAGTATGCGGGATTTTAATGATAGCCTGTTTTTTTGAAAAAATAACAAGTTTAGGTCCGTCGAAAATCTATTGCAAATTGATAAATTTTGTGAGGGATTTGCGATAGAATTTTGTTTCTTTACATTATTTTCGGGTCAAAAAGCCTAAAATAGCGAGTAAGAATATCAATTATGTAATTAAATACCTAAAACTTGATTTTGAATAAGTATTGGTTTTATACACGTGCCTATAGATACGTTCGCGTACAATTGTATTTGTTTACAAAGTTTTTTATTCGTTGTTTAATGAAGAAACACGTATATGAGTTCTCGCATTTTAAATTTTAAAATTTTTTATGCCTTTAAGAATGCATATATTAGTGTGTCGTAGTGAGTACGCGGGATTTTTAATGATAGCCTGTTTTTTTCAAAAAAATAACAAGTTTAGGTCCGTCGCAAATCTATTGCAAATTGATAAATTTTGTGAGGGATTTGCGACGGAATTTTGTTTCTTTACATTATTTTCGGGTCAAAAAGCCTAAAATAGCGAGTAAGAATATCAATTATGTAATTAAATACCTAAAACTTGATTTTGAATAAGTATTGGTTTTATACATGTGCCTATAGATACGTTCGCGTACAATTGTATTTGTTTTATATACGTTACAAAGTTTTTTATTCGTTGTTAATGAAAAAACATGTATATGAGTTCTCGTATTTTAAATTTTTTTATGCCTTTAAGAATACATATATTAGTGTGTCGTAGTGAGTACGCGGGATTTTAATGATAGCCTGTTTTTTTCAAAAAATAACAAGTTTAGGTCCGTCGAAAATCTATTGCAAATTGATAAATTTTGTGAGGGATTTGCGACGGAATTTTGTTTCTTTACATTATTTTCGGGTCAAAAAGCCTAAAATAGCGAGTAAGAATATCAATTATGTAATTAAATACCTAAAACTTGATTTTGAATAAGTATTGGTTTTATACACGTGCCTATAGATACGTTCGCGTACATTTGTATTATTTTTATATACGTTACAAAGTTTATGATTCGTTGTTAATGAAGAAACATGTATATGAGTTCTCGTATTTTAAATTTTAAAGTTTTTTATGCATTTAAGAATACATATATTAGTGTGTCGTAGTGAGTACGCGGGATTTTTAATGATAGCCTGTTTTTTTCAAAAAATAACAAGTTTAGGTCCGTCGAAAATCTATTGCAACTTGATAAATTTTGTGAGGGATTTGCGACGGAATTTTGTTTCTTTACATTGGGTCAAAAAGCCAGAAATAGCGAGTAAGAATATCAATTATGTAATTAAACACCTAAAACTTGATTTTGAATAAGTATTGGTTTTGTACATGTGCCTATAGATACGTTCGCGTACAATTGTATTTTTTTATATACGTTACAAAGTTTTTTTTTCGTTGTTAATGAAGAAACATGTATATGAGTTCTCGTATTTTAAATTTTAAAATTTTTTATGCTTTTAAGAATACATATATTAGTGTGTCGTAGTGAGTACGCGGGATTTTAATGATAGCCTGTTTTTTTTCAAAAAATAACAAGTTTAGGTCCGTCGAAAATCTATTGCAAATTGATAAATTTTGTGAGGGATTTGCGACGGAATTTTGTTTCTTTACATAATTTTTGTGGTCAAAAAGACTAAAATAGCGAGTAAGAATATCAATTATGTAATTAAATACATAAAACTTGATTTTGAATAAGTATTTGTTTTATACACGTGCCTATAGATACGTTCGAGTACATTTGTATTTTTTTAATATACGTTACAAGATTTATGATTCGTTGTTAATGAAGAAACACGTATACGAGTTCTCGTATTTTGAATTTTAAATTTTTATGCCTTTAAGAAAGCATATATTAGTGTGTCGTAGTGAGTACGCGTGATTTTTAATGATAGCCTGTTTTTTTCGAAAAATAACAAGTTTAGGTCCGTCGCAAATCTATTGCAAATTGATAAATTTTGTGAGGGATTTGCGACGGAATTTTGTTTCTTTACATTATTTTCGGGTCAAAAAGCCTAAAATAGCGAGTAAGAGTATCAATTATGTAATTAAATACCTAAAACTTGATTTTGAATAAGTATTGGTTTTATACATGTGCCTATAGTTACGTTCGCGTACAATTGTATTTGTTTTATATACGTTACAAAGTTTTTTATTCGTTGTTAATGAAGAAACATGTATATGAGTTCTCGTATTTTAAATTTTTTTACGCCTTTAAGAATACATATATTAGTGTGTCGTAGTGAGTACGCGGGATTTTAATGATAGCCTTTTTTTTCAAAAAATAACAAGTTTAGGTCCGTCGAAAATCTATTGCAAATTGATAAATTTTGTGAGGGATTTGCGACGGAATTTTGTTTCTTTACATTGGGTCAAAAAGCCAGAAATAGCGAGTAAGAATATCAATTATGTAATTAAATACCTAAAACTTGATTTTGAATAAGTATTGGTTTTATACACGTGCCTATAGATACGTTCGCGTACATTTGTATTATTTTTATATACGTTACAAAGTTTATGATTCGTTGTTAATGAAGAAACATGTATATGAGTTCTCGTATTTTAAATTTTAAAGTTTTTTATGCGTTTAAGAATACATATATTAGTGTGTCGTAGTGAGTACGCGGGATTTTTAATGATAGCCTGTTTTTTTTCAAAAAATAACAAGTTTAGGTCCGTCGAAAATCTATTGCAAATTGATAAATTTTGTGAGGGATTTGCGACGGAATTTTGTTTCTTTACATTATTTTCGGGTTAAAAAGCCTAAAATAGCGAGTAAGAGTATCAATTATGTAATTAAATACCTAAAACTTGATTTTGAATAAGTATTGGTTTTATACATGTGCCTATAGATACGTTCGCGTACAATTGTATTTGTTTTATATACGTTACAAAGTTTTTTATTCGTTGTTAATGAAGAAACATGTATATGAGTTCTCGTATTTTAAATTTTTTTATGCCTTTAAGAATACATATATTAGTGTGTCGTAGTGAGTACGCGGGATTTTAATGATAGCCTGTTTTTTTCAAAAAATAACAAGTTTAGGTCCGTCGAAAATCTATTGCAAATTGATAAATTTTGTGAGGGATTTGCGACGGAATTTTGTTTCTTTACATTATTTTCGGGTCAAAAAGCCTAAAATAGCGAGTAAGAATATCAATTATGTAATTAAATACCTAAAACTTGATTTTGAATAAGTATTGGTTTTATACACGTGCCTATAGATACGTTCGCGTACATTTGTATTATTTTTATATACGTTACAAAGTTTATGATTCGTTGTTAACGAAGAAACATGTATATTAGTTCTCGTATTTTAAATTTTAAAGTTTTTTATGCGTTTAAGAATACATATATTAGTGTGTCGTAGTGAGTACGCGGGATTTTTAATGATAGCCTGTTTTTTTCAAAAAATAACAAGTTTAGGTCCGTCGAAAATCTATTGCAAATTGATAAATTTTGTGAGGGATTTGCGACGGAATTTTGTTTCTTTACGTTATTTTCGGGTCAAAAAGCCTAAAATAGCGAGTAAGAATATCAATTATGTAATTAAATACCTAAAACTTGATTTTGAATAAGTATTGGTTTTGTACATGTGCCAATAGATACGTTCGCGTACATTTGTATTTGTTTTATATACGTTACAAAGTTTTTATTCGTTGTTAATGAAGAAACATGTATATGAGTTCTCGTATTTTAAATTTTAAAATTTTTTATGCCTTTAAGAATACATATATTAGTGTGTCGTAGTGAGTACGCGGGATTTTAATGATAGCCTGTTTTTTTTTCAAAAAATAACAAGTTTAGGTCCGTCGAAAATCTATTGCAAATTGATAAATTTTGTGAGGGATTTGCGACGGAATTTTGTTTCTTTACATTATTTTTTGGGTCAAAAAGACTAAAATAGCGAGTAAGAATATCAATTATGTAATTAAATACATAAAACTTGATTTTGAATAAGTATTTGTCTTATACACGTGCTTATAGATACGTTCGCGTACATTTGTATTTGTTTTATATACGTTACAAAGTTTATGAATCGTAGTTAATAAAGAAAACACGTATACAAGTTCTCGTTATTTAAATTTTAGAATTTTTTATGACTTTAAGAACGCATATATTAGTGTGTTGTAGTGAGTTAGCGTGATTTTTAATGATAGCCGATTTTTTTAAAAAACAATAACTTTAGGTCCGTCGCAAATCACTCGCAAATTGATAAATTTTGTGAGGGATTTGCGACGGAATTTTGTTTCTTTACATTATTTTTTGGGTCAAAAAGACTAAAATAGCGAGTAAGAATATCAATTATGTAATTAAATACATAAAACTTGATTTTGAATAAGTATTTGTCTTATACACGTGCTTATAGATACGTTCGCGTACATTTGTATTTGTTTTATATACGTTACAAAGTTTATGAATCGTAGTTAATAAAGAAAACACGTATACAAGTTCTCGTTATTTAAATTTTAGAATTTTTTATGACTTTAAGAACGCATATATTAGTGTGTTGTAGTGAGTTAGCGTGATTTTTAATGATAGCCGATTTTTTTAAAAAACAATAACTTTAGGTCCGTCGCAAATCACTCGCAAATTGATAAATTTTGTGAGGGATTTGCGACGGAATTTTGTTTCTTTACATTATTTTTTGGGTCAAAAAGACTAAAATAGCGAGTAAGAATATCAATTATGTAATTAAATACATAAAACTTGATTTTGAATAAGTATTTGTCTTATACACGTGCTTATAGATACGTTCGCGTACATTTGTATTTGTTTTATATACGTTACAAAGTTTATGAATCGTAGTTAATAAAGAAAACACGTATACAAGTTCTCGTTATTTAAATTTTAGAATTTTTTATGACTTTAAGAACGCATATATTAGTGTGTTGTAGTGAGTTAGCGTGATTTTTAATGATAGCCGATTTTTTTAAAAAACAATAACTTTAGGTCCGTCGCAAATCACTCGCAAATTGTTAAATTATGTGATGGATTTGCGACGGAATTTTGTTTCTTTTCATTATTTTCGGGTCAAAAAGCCTAAAATACCGTGTAAGAATATCAATTATGTAATTAAATACATAAAACTTGATTTTGAATAAGTATTTGTTTTATACACGTGCCTGTAGATACGTTCGTGTACATTTGTATTTGTTTTATATACGTTACAAAGTTTATGATTCGTTGTTAATGAAGAAACACGTATATGAGTTCTCGTGTTTTAAATTTTAAAATTTTTTATGCCTTTAAGAATGCATATGTTAGTGTGTCGTAGTGAGTACGCGTGATTTTTAATGATAGCCTGTTTTTTTCAAAAAATAACAAGTTTAGGTCCATCGCAAATCTATTGCAAATTGATAAATTTTGTTAGTGATTTGCGACAGAATTTTGTTTCTTTACATTATTTTCGGGTCAAAAAGTCTAAAATAGCGAGTAAGAATATCAATGATGTAATTAAATACATAAAACTTGATTTTGAATAAGTATTTGTTTTATACACGTGCCTATAGATACGTTCGTGTACATTAGTATTTGTTTATATATATGTTACAAAGTTTATGATTCGTTGTTAATGAAGAAACACGTATATGAGTTCTCGTATTTTAAATTTTAAAATTTTTTATGCTTCTAAGAATTCATATATTAGTGTGTCGTAGTGAGTACGCGGGATTTTTAATGATAGCCTGTTTTTTTTTTAAAAATAACAAGTTTAGGTCCGTCGAAAATCTATTGCAAATTGATAAATTTTGTGAGGAATTTGCGACGGAATTTTGTTTCTTTGCATTATTTTCTGGTCAAAAAGCCTAAAATAGCGTGTAAGAATATCAATTATGAAATTAAATACATAAAACTTGATTTTGAATAAGTATTTGTTTTATACACTTGCCTATAGATACGTTCTTGTACATTTGTATTTGTTTTATATACGTTACAAAGTTTATGAATCGTAGTTAATGAAGAAAACACGTATACGAGTTCTCGTAATTTAAATTTTTATGCCTTAAAGAATGCATATATTAGTGTTTCCTTGTGAGTACGCGTGATTTTTAAGGATAGCCGATTTTTTTTAAAAATAATAAGTTTAGGTCCGTCGCAAATTGTTAAATTTTGTGAGGGATTTGCGACGGAATTTTGTTTCTTTTCATTATTTTCGGGTCAAAAAGCCTAAAATAGGGAGTAAGAATATCAATTATGTAATTAAATACATAAAACTTGATTTTGAATAAGTATTTGTTTTATACACTTGCCTATAGAAACGTTCGTGTACATTTGTATTTGTTTTATATACGTTACAAAGTTTATGATTCGTTGTTAATGAAGAAAACACATATACGAGTTCTCGTAATTTAAATTTTAGAATTTTTTATGACTTTAAGAACGCATATATTAGTGTGTCGTAGTGAGTTAGCGTGATTTTTAATGATAGCCGATTTTTTTTTTAAAACAATAACTTTAGGTCCGTCGCAAATCTGTCGCAAATTGTTAAATTTTGTGATGGATTTGCGACGGAATTTTGTTTCTTTTCATTATTTTCGGGTCAAAAAGCCTAAAATAGGGAGTAAGAATATCAATTATGTAATTAAATACATAAAACTTGATTTTGGATAAGTATTTGTTTTATACACGTGCCTGTATATACGTTCGTGTACATTTGTATTTGTTTTATATACGTTACAAAGTTTATGAATCGTAGTTAATGAAGAAAACACGTATACGAGTTCTCGTAATTTAAATTTTTATGCCATAAAGAATGCATATATTAGTGTTTCGTTGTGAGTACGCGTGATTTTTAAGGATAGCCGATTTTTTTTTAAAAATAATAAGTTTAGGTCCGTCGCAAATTGTTAAATTTTGTGAGGGATTTGCGACGGAATTTTGTTTCTTTTCATTATTTTCGGGTCAAAAAGCCTAAAATAGGGAGTAAGAATATCAATTATGTAATTAAATACATAAAAGTTGATTTTGAATAAGTATTTGTTTTAAACACGTGCCTATAGATACGTTCGTGTACATTTGTATTTGTTTTATATACGTTACAAAGTTTATGATTCGTTGTTAATGAAGAAAACACGTATACGAGTTCTCGTAATTTAAATTTTAGAATTTTTTTTGACTTTAAGAACGCATATATTAGTGTGTTGTAGTGAGTTAGCTTGATTTTTAATGATAGCCGATTTTTTTTAAAAACAATAACTTTAGGTCCGTCGCAAATCGATCGCAAATTGTTAAATTTTGTGATGGATTTGCGACGGAATTTTGTTTCTTTGCATTATTTTCGGGTCAAAAAGCCTAAAATAGCGAGTAAGAATATCAATTATGTAATTAAATACATAAAACTTGATTTAGAATAAGTATTTGTTTTATACACGTGCCTATAGATACGTTCGTGTACATTTGAATTTGTTTTATATACGTTACAAAGTTTATGATTCGTTGTTAATGAAGAAAACACGTATATGAGTTCTCGTATTTTAAATTTTAAAATTTTTTATGCCTTTAAGAATGCATATATTAGTGTGTCGTAGTGCGTACGCGGGATTTTTAATGATAGCCTGTTTTTTTCAAAAAATAACAAGTTTAGGTCCGTCGAAAATCTATTGCAAATTGATAAATTTTGTGAGGGATTTGCGATGGAATTTTGTTTCTTTACATTATTTTCGGGTCAAAAAGTCTAAAATAGCGACTAAGAATATAAATTATGTAATTAAATACATAAAACTTGATTTTGAATAAGTATATGTTTTATACACGTGCCTATAGATACGTTCGTGTACATTTGTATTTGTTATATATACGTTACAAAGTTTATGATTCGTTGTTAATGAAGAAACATGTATATGAGTTCTCGTATTTTAAATTTTAAAGTTTTTTATGCGTTTAAGAATACATATATTAGTGTGTCGTAGTGAGTACGCGGGATTTTTAATGATAGCCTGTTTTTTTTAAAAAATAACAAGTTTAGGTCCGTCGAAAATCTATTGCAAATTGATAAATTTTGTGAGGGATTTGCGACGGAATTTTGTTTCTTTACATTATTTTCGGGTCAAAAAGCCTAAAATAGCGAGTAAGAATATCAATTATGTAATTAAATACCTAAAACTTGATTTTGAATAAGTATTGGTTTTATACATGTGCCTATTAATACGTTCGCGTACAATTGTATTTGTTTTATATACGATACAAAGTTTTTTATTCGTTGTTAATGAAGAAACATGTATACGAGTTCTCGTATTTTAAATTTTAAAATTTTTTATGCTTTTAAGAATACATATATTAGTGTGTCGTAGTGAGTACGCGGGATTTTAATGATTGCCTGTTTTTTTTCAAAAAATAACAAGTTTAGGTCCGTCGAAAATCTATTGCAAATTGATAAATTTTGTGAGGGATTTGCGACGGAATTTTGTTTCTTTAAATTATTTTTTGGGTCAAAAAGACTAAAATAGCGAGTAAGAATATCAATTATGTAATTAAATACATAAAACTTGATTTTGAATAAGTATTTGTCTTATACACGTGCCTATAGATACGTTCGCGTACATTTGTATTTGTTTTATATACGTTACAAAGTTTATGAATCGTAGTTAATAAAGAAAACACGTATACGAGTTCTCGTAATTCAAATTTTAAAAATTTTATGCCTTTAAGAATGCATATATTATGTGTCGTA
>JAANYP010004799.1:0-17790 GCA_020465985.1 Centrapalus pauciflorus | reverse complement strand
TCTAGTGATTGAAGAGGTAGTCTTCAATCCTGACTTGATTCCCGTAGAGATCGGTGATTTGATATGAAAATTGGAATGAATTGGTTGTGTATATGTAATGAGACGCATGTAGTTTGCAATAAAGGAATAATAAAGATAATTAAGCCGGAGGGGCGAGAGAATTGTATATATGAGTATTGGAGAAGTGGGGATCAATGTCTAATGATGATTGTTAGGTCCCGAAAGCTGATTGCTTAGGGTTGTGAGTTTTGTTTGGTATAGGTTATTGATACCAAGACTGAAAAGAAAACTGTGGCCGATGCGCCTGTTGTCCCAAATGTTTCCATATGTGTTTCTGGAAGACTTGTCTGATGTGTCACTTGAAAGACAAGTGAAATTTTGTGTTGACTTGATCCCTGGAGTTTCTCCAATAGCTTGTTGTTCGTATCGGTATGCATCTACTGAAAGGTAAGATATGATGAAGCAACTGCAGAAGTTGTCAGATAGGGGCTTTGTAGATTGAGTTCTCTGCCGTGTGGAGCCCGATAGTGTTTATGAAACAAAAGATGTCACAATGAGAATGTGCATAGATTCACATGATTTGAACAAATTGACTATAAGTATCCGCTGCCGGGAATTGATGATTATTTCGATTAGCTGCATGAGAGCTAATTATTTTTCTAAGATTGATCTACGAATGGGATATGATTAATTGAGGTCCGAAGAAGCAAATGTACTGAAAATGGCTTTCAGGGATAATTATGAGCACTACGAGTAATTAGTTATGGACATTATGAATATGGATTTGTATATCAATGTTGGAGGAATCGGTAATTGTAATTATCGATGATATTTTGGTGTAAGTCTAAAGCTGAATATGTCAAATCGTGAATTTTGATTACAATAGGTTATAATTTGTAGTATGTGATTTCTGGAGTTGAGATCTCGGAGGATTCCGCTAAAAGTAGAGGGATTGAGAATTTGGAAGCTATTTCGCGGTATTACAAATTTAAGAAATTTTCTACGATTAATAAATTGTAGACATGCTGATTTAAATTGGTATGTATATACCAACTTGAGAAAGTTATGATCGGAAAAACTTGCACAGATATACGTGAGTAAGGTTATTATTTTTATGGTACACTAGAATCGATTATGTTTGATTAGAAGAGTCGTTTCATTTTCAACTATTGGTTTGCTTTACAAGTGGGATTAGGAACACATATAGCTATGAGTATAGCTTACTAACCCCGACAGATGGTCAAAATGAATGGACTATTTTCACATTGGAATATATAATGAGATCATACATTCTGGATTTAAGTACCAACAGAAAAGATCAATTGTTTTGATAGAATTTCCGTATAACACTAGTTATCATGTTAAAAATCAAGAAAACACTGTTTACAGTTTTGTACGTGAGGAAATGTAGAATGCCTACGTGTTGGAATGAAATTGAAAGGACTCTGATTGCTGAGTCTGTGATATGAAAGAAGAATTATAATGATGAAACACCTAAACCAATCAGTTTTGAGGGAAACAATGTAGTATATTTGTTAGTATCACCGATGAGGTGTACTACTTGTTTTGAAAAAAGGATAAACTTAGCACTGAGGTGAGTTGGTTCATTTAGAATAACAGAAAAGTTAGGAATCTGTTATCTCATTTGGAATTATCTAAGGAAATATCGAAATAACACTCGGTGTTTCACGTGGAAAGCTTTATGAAATCTTCACAACTAGTAATGAAGATTAGGCTGATTATACCGAATTCGAAATCAATAATGATTAATATATGTTGAAAGTCCAGAATATATTATGGATATGAAAGTAAGGAAATTAAGGAACAAAGAGATTAAAATAGTATTGATACGTTGGAAGCATCACAAAGGAGTAAACCATACTTGGGAGAAAAAAAGTCGATACGTTGAAAAAGTATAAGTATGTATTCGAATCCAAATAAACTTCGAGGACGAAGTTTGAGCGTGGTGGAGCCCATGTTGTAACATCCTCGAATTCAATTACGGTGATTTAAGAAATATTTAGACAGGTAATTTATAAATAAGTTGAATTATGAGCAAAGATTATGTATTTGGGGATATTTAAAAACTTAGTTGTTGTTTTAAGAAAATTAAAAAGTTTAAGAACTTTGAAATGATTATTATGAATTATAAAAGTTAGTAATGATAAATTTAAGAATAAATCAGTATTTTATGGAACCGGTTAAGTTGAGGGGTGAAATGTCCAAAATGGGAAAGATGGGAATAAAAAGGCCAAATACATTTTCATTCTCCAAATGCTCTCTCTCTCTACACTCTCTCTCTAGAAAAACACTCTCTACTTCTCTTTAAGATATCTCGCAAACCGACCGGCCGATTATCGAGATTTATACGTCATCGGAAAGATCTCGAGGAGTACAACAACAATCTACGGTTGGATTTTTGATTTCATACGGATTAAGGTAAGAATCGACTCTTTTAAGATTTTGTGTTTCGGTTTTGAAAAACATAAGTTCGAATCTGTCATTTTTATGCGATTTAAAGCCGATTTTGCTTGAAATCTTGCAAGAATGAGATAGTATATGTGTAATAGAATCAAACCTAGGTATAATACTTGATATATTCATGATTTTAGGCCTTAGAATGAAGGATTTAAGTTATAAGGATGAACAGACTCGAAAATGCCAAGAACAGAGTCGAAATGCAAGAACAAACTCGATTTTTGTACTAAATTCGAGCAGGAATTCGAGTTTACAACCATAGATTCGAATCTAATGCCATAGATTCGAATATGGTTCGAATCTACCCTTAGGAATTCGAATTTAGTCATTAAATTCGAAGGAAATTCGAATTTAACCCCCGAAATTCGAGTTTAATGCCTAAAAATGAGAAATCTACTCTCTAAACTCAAGTATTTTGAATGAAACTCATAAACAACACCTAAAATACCAAGAGTTATTCAAAGGACAAGGTGTGAACTTGAAATGGGTTCAAATTTAGTTGAGGTTCGAATTTGGATATGGATCCGAAATGGGGAAAAATATTGCAAAATTTACGAAACTTGGTTTTATGGATTTAAACGGTTTTTGACTTGAAATATTGTTGTAACTAATTTAACAGGTCCCTTGTGGTGTTGTTCAACCCACAGTGGGGTACTTGGCGGATCCGGTTGAAAGCCCGAAGAGAAATAATAATCGGTTAAAAGATAAATTACGCACCCACTGTGAGTACAGTAGATTTCGCATGTTTATATTTGTTTTATGGAAGCTTTTGCCTGCTGAGACTTGTTGTTTCATTGATTGTTTGAAATTCTACTAACTTGCGTAGATTTAGATGCACATTCTTACTTGTTGCATGTCCTTTCGGTTGTTGTGCATCTAGTGATGGACCGGTGGGTCGCATCGATTACTCTGATGTTACTGTGCTATATGACCTGGAGCTGATCCCTCCTAGGCCCGGTAGGCAGTATGTCATCCCCGATCGTACGTTTGTCTCAGATGGTATGTTTAAATGCCGAGCTTTGAGCTCGAAGGGGCTGCGGCTCTGGTCCGTACTTTGTGTACGAAGAGGATATCCGATGTTGGTCATCTGTGTTATCCTTGGGCTTCATAAAAATTTATAAAATGCATAATCTCTGTATTCACTAAGCATCCGCTTATTCCCCAGTTGTTGATTTTTATTTTACAGGAAAAGGGAAGTCTACTGCTGGACCTTCTAGTTAGGTCGTTTGGAAGATTTGGGAGACTCGGCACTATTTGATCGGTAATTGTGATTTGGACAATGTTGTAATATATTCTGGATGATTGTAATAAATGTATGGGTGTGTAGACTTAGACTTGGTACCTTATAGCACCGTAGGGTGTTTAACACTTTTTGCACTACTTTATTTATGTTTTTAATGCTTCCGCACTTAATTTAGGTTATCAGATCATTATGTTATTGTATGTTGGTGATTAATCCTGGGTGTATTGTAATTGGTGGTTGTTGTGGCAAGGGTGTCACATTTAGCATTATTGCAATGTTTAAATTTCTCTCATTGATAATGTGGATGTTTTATTACATGATTATGGAGTAGTTTTATAATGTAATCATTTGGGTAAACAAACCCTAAACATTGGATAATTGTAAATTTGGATGATTGGATATTAGTGTTATGTTTTACGTTACTTTTATTGTTAATCTTCATGTATTCGGTTAATTACTATAAAATCTCGCCGTGGTTATTTGTTATTTTTATAATGAGAATCAGAAAAATGATAAATGATCATTCTTGATAAGTTACGGAAAAATTAATTTATTAAGGATTTTGTCTAGAGATAGAAAAATGATGAGATTACATAGTATTAACTAGACAATTTAAATTGGTTTATGTTTTTGATTAAAATCTAATATAAACTTATGTATTTTGTGCGAACGAAATCACCTTACAAAGTTTTGTAAAATTTTATGTAAACTTTCTTTTGCACAATTCATAATTTGAACATTTATAAGAAATTTGCGTGTTCACGTTATTAGTTGTGTGGTTAGTTGGTTATTTGTGAGAGATCCGTGTAACCAATTAACCATTGTTTACACTTTACATATATAATTGATAGAGAGTTCATGTATAAGATATTTGAGTGCACTTAATATCAGTTATTTGGAATAAAAGGATTTGATCATGTATAAGAGATTTGAGTGATTTTATCTTTTAATTCCTTCTAACATTTTATCCAATCTGTGTTTAATTGTTTGTTATTTTCCGATGTTTAGCGGGCGTAGATCCATTTGATTACATGTTTTCTTGATGGTGTTTTAGCCATTAAAAATTTTCTATCCCATAATTAATAAAGTGTGTTTGTTCTAAATCTCAATACCGATAAGTTCTAGTTTTCTAAAAAAGGTAAAAACATCTCCATCATAGCTAATTATTAACTACATCTCTTTCTTCATAAATTCACATTTGTCCCCGTGTTCGATACCTATATTAGCATACGATAGGTGATACTTGCCTAATTGTCGCTAGTTTTAGTATTTTATATCCATTTTATAATTAAAACCAAGGTGTGTAGCGGCACATCAAGTTATTGGCCATTTTCATTGCAGCGCCGCCATCTCCTACAAACCTTCAAAAAATCTCAATTTCCACCATAATCCATCACAAATCTTCACTACATTGTTGATTACAAGTGCTTGGGTTCATTTTGTGGTGTTTTTGAGAGATTTCTCGCCGGAAAACGCAACCCGCCGCCGCCATCTCGTCGGAGTCTCACCGAAACTTCTCCAAACATCAAAAAAAACTCATTTTTCTCTCAAATCTTTGGTGTAACTACTTCCATTCTTGCTTCTCTAACATTTTTCATGCCTTTTCTTAAAAAATCTAAAAATTTTCATTTTCATTTTGATTTTTGATAATTTTTGTATTTAATTTATGTTACTGCTTTGTATGCATTTGTATGGTGTTCTTACTTATATTTTTATTGTTAGATTTTAAGTTTAGGTTAGATTTTGTAAAGTTTGTTGCTATTTTACTGATTTTTTGTGTTTTAAGTGTATTTTAGGATATATATATATATAAATTTGTTGTTGTTAGTTAAAGTTAACGTTCAAGACATTTATGTGTTTATAATTGTTGTGATGCATTTTAGTAGTGTAATAGTAATGTTGTTTTAGGTATGTAGATTTTGTGTTTTGATTCGTATAATTATTGTGTTTGTATCCTTTTAAGTTATGCATTTTAATAGAATTATATATGTGTGTTTTGTTAAGTTGTTAGTTGATTAGGATTTAATGTAAATATTTTCTAGAATCAATGGTGAATGTTTAGTCGTTAATATGATAGTATTGTCTTTTATTGTTACATAACATGTGATATTTAGGTAATGTTCGTTTTTAGCTATTTTATCTTTCTTTTAGCATTTACTTTTAGTCACTTTTAAGTTTCGTAATGTGTTAGCTTTGTTGGTATTATTTTCGTATTTTCAAAGGCATGTATGGTTGGAGTAGAGGATCACTTTAGAGATAATTGAGTTTGATTGGAAAGTGGATACACGGTTTAATTGCAAGTACATTATTCATGATTATTATGCTACTTGATAATCTTGAAAATTGCTTAAATGTGCTTGTGCTTATTTGAAGTTGTTTTATTTGTGCCCAGTTATTTAACCGATGCTTAATTGGTATTTGTGTTTCATAAGTGTGGGAAGGTAGCGAAATAATTGTTGCTTGGGTTCTTAATTGGAATTTACATGTCATGTTACTAAATAGCAAAGTCGGACATAACGGTCTAATTACAATGAGTGTTTGTTATTGATGTAACTTATCTCTTCCCAAGTTAAATAATTTGTATAGTATTGATGTATGGATTTTTGTTTTGATGCAGATTAAGAGCTGGTCCTTCAGCATCAGAAGCGGAGCACAAACCGCGAAATGTTATTCCTGCCCGATTGGTTTGCAACTTGAACCACCCATTCCTGCGCTTTCCGGGCATTTCATCTAGACTGGAGCAGGAATATATGTGGGGAGGCACATCAACTAGGATTTCTTAGGATCCATTATTGTTGGTCCTGGCGATCTTACTATTCCCTAATGATTCGAGTCCATTTTGTGGTTAACCACGAGGACTTCACCTCTCATGCTTCGACCAACCTGATGGCTATCCGAGAGTCGATTTATGTTGAACTTACTTTGGAGTTTTACTCGACCTATAGCTTCTCGGAAGTCACCATGGATATGAATTTCCCAGCGATGGTGCAGTTTCGATAAGGAGGGTTCTTCGTTCGATGTCTGTTGTTGCTTTAGCCAGAAGATTGGTGCTGTACACACAACAAGAGGCCAGTCATTCAGATTTTTTGACTTATCTGGAAGACGGATTGAAGGCAGTGTAACACCCTACTTTTACGACTAATGCCACATAGGACTTACAGTCCACGTCATCAAATCATAGGCAATGTCATCAAGGGTTAAACAACTAATTACTACTAAATATCAACATCGGACATAAAGTAACACAGGACGGGAACCAACCCCCGTCAGTAACGTCCGGCAACCACAACATAAGTAAAGTTTACAGTCATCCAGAAGTCACTGGCTAATAAGCCGAACCACAAAACATCAAGACTACTTACGAAAGTAGTCACTAACTACTGTCCACGTGGCGGGTCTCGGCAACTGCCCGCTGTATCCCTAGCCTCAGTCCTCGAACCTGAGATCCACAGTTAAAACAACAGTCAGCGGAAAGCTGGTGAGTTACTATAAACAACGTTAAAACAGTTTATAAAACAGTTAGCACAATATAACGACTAAGAATCAACGTGCGGCCGGCCTCAACTGCCTGACGCCTCATCGGGAGCGACCCGGCATAGCCTGCATAGCCCACTCCACAAAGTAGTGGGTTGTCAGGTCCACTGAGTTGCGATCCACGTGCTCTGCTCTGTGCTAACAAATGTCAACGTATAAAAGGATCCACATCGGACCCGGATGATAAACAACAAGTAAGTAACTCACCTGAAGCACGACTACAGTCTCGCTACCAATGGCAGTCTCTACAAGTCCCAGGCTTAGCTACGAAATCCTGGCAACAATAAACACAACTATACTGTAACGACTAACTACTGAACTCATAACGACTATACTACTATACTCACTAACTCAATAAGAATCAACAAGCCAAGACCCACGAGCGCGGCCAGGAGCGCGGCCGCGATCAGGGTCGCGGGTTCCTCGTCGCGGCCAGTCATCGCGGGCGCAATGACTCCGCGCTGCCCCTCTTGTCGCGGCCGGGCTCATCCGAGCACGCCCGTGCTCGTCCGACCCACGACTAACGTCTCGGCCGCGTTCCACTACCAGCGACCACCCTTAACCGCCTCACCCTGATCGCGGGCGCGACCAGGGGAGCTCGGTCGCGATGCGGCGACGAACAGAGCAGGTTATGCTCTGTTTTTGCATAACTACGGGAATCACTCTTTAATTCCGATTTTTTATATTTCAGGTTTATAATCCAGCCCCAAGCCTGCTATCTATCTACTACATCATATTACATGAATTGGACGTGAATTACTAACCTTAACACGTTCCTTCCCTCTCGAATTTGAGCTCCACGTTGAAAGGATGATGATGGTGATACTTCTTACTTGAGGCTGCTGAATATCTCTTGGCTCTCTCTCTCTGGATCCAACTGAATACACACACACACATATGCACTTGAGTTGAAATGAAATGAAGGAAAGAGAAGCTTCAAGATAGTATATATACGTTCCCGGTCCCGAACCCAATTAAAACGGGTACGACACTCATTAATCACTAAGTAGACACCCGTTAACCCGATTAATCTCAAATCAACGACCTGGGTTTAGAATGTCAATTAACTCATTAAAACAACCTAAAATTCCCAATTACTACTAGATCGGTTATTATCTCAACCGATTAAAATTACACGTAATAGCAATCTACCTTACAAACTCACGTGCAATTAATCAATTAAAATTCACCAACTCATCAAGGCAACTCTTAAAGCCAATAAATAAATTACACGTACCTGCTGCTAGATTCCGGATGTTACAAATCCTCCCCTCTAGAACTGATCCGGTCCTCGGGATCTCAATTCAGGTGAATAGCTGCGGATAACGCTGTCGCATGTCCGCCTCGGGTTCCCATGTAGCACCGGAACCCTTATGGTATCGCCACTGCACTAACACCAGTGGAATCTCCTTCTTCCGCAACTTTTTCACCTTGCGATCCAAAATTGTCTCGGGATGCTCGACGTATCTCAGCTGCTCGTCCACCTCGATTTCGGACATGGGAACTGTTTCTTCATGTGGGGCCAAACACCGCCGCAGGTAGCTAACATGGAAGGTAGGGTGTACCCCACGCAACTCTGGAGGCAACTCTAATCGATAGGCCTGCGTGCCCACTCGCTCGACTATGCAGAATGGCCCAATAAACCTTGGACTGAGCTTACCTCGCTTCCGGAATCGAATTACGCCTTTCCACGGGGATACCTTCAGTAGTACCCACTCGCCCACGTCAAACTCCAACACTTTGGTCCTCTTATCAGCATAGCACTTCTGTCGACTCTGAGCTATCTGTAATCTTTCTCTGACCACTGCTATCTTTTCACTCGTCTGCTGGATGATCTCGGGACCTGTAATCTCTCTTTCTCCCACTTTTGTCCAACACACAGGAGTACGACATTTACGACCGTATAACGCTGTGAACGGAGGCATTTTAATACTGGAGTGGTAGCTGTTATTATAAGCAAATTCAACTAACGGTAAATGCGAATCCCAACTACCACTAAAATCCACCACACAAGCTCGTAACATATCCTCCATCGTCTGGATCGTACGCTCAGACTGGCCGTCAGACTGGGGGTGATAAGCAGTACTCATCTGGACTCGAGTACCTAATGCTCGCTGTAGGCTCTGCCAGAATGTAGACGTAAATCGAGCATCTCTGTCGGAAACTATCGAGGCTGGGACTCCATGTCGGGAGACAATCTCATACAAATAAACTCGAGCGAGCTGCTCCAACGTATAAGTCTCCCGGATCGGCAAGAAGTGCGCTGTCTTTGTAAGCCGATCTACAATCACCCATATCGCATCATATCCACGTGGAGTCCACGGTAACTTCGTAACGAAGTCCATCGTGATATGCTCCCAGCTCCACTGAGGAATCTCTAACGGCTGTAAACGGCCATGGGGCTTCTGGTGCTCGGCCTTCACCTGCAGGCAAGTCAGACAACGCTCGACGAACTCAGCTATATCCCGTTTCATACCGGGCCACCAATATAATACACGGAGATCCTGATACATCTTCGTACTACCAGGATGAATAGCAAGGCGAGACTTATGGGAATCCTCCAAGATCAACTGTCGTGCATCACCGGCCCTAGGAACCCAAACTCGACCCTGTCTCACATATAACCCTCGCGAGTCAGTCTCGAACTCCTGTAACTGACCCAAAATGTGCTCCCTCCGGTGGTTCTCTGCACGCATCCCGATGGCCTGTGCCTCTCGAAGCCTCTCTATCAGGGTAGATGTCACCTCGACTCTATAATTACGGGTTCGACTCGAAGATCCGCGCTCCTTTCGGCTGAGCGCGTCTGCCACCACATTCGCCTTACCCGGGTGGTACTGAATGTCGCAATCATAATCCTTGATCAACTCTAGTCCCCGTCTCTGCCGCATATTCAGATCACGCTGGCTGAATAAATACTGGAGACTCTTATGATCAGTAAACAAGGTAAACGGTACCCCATACAGGTAATGGCGCCAAATCTTCAGTGCAAACACAATGGCTGTCAACTCTAAATCATGGGTCGAATAATTCTTCTCATAATCCATCAACTGACGAGAAGCATACGCAATCACTCGGCCCCTCTGCATTAGTACACATCCCAACCCTGTTCCCGAAGCATCAGTATATACGACAAAATCACTGGTGCCTTCAGGCAGGGCTAACACTGGAGCCTGACACAATCGACGCTTCAGCTCCTCAAATACGAACTCCTGATCTTCAGTCCACTGAAACGGGACTGACTGGCGAGTCAAGCGGGTTAACGGTACTGCGATCAGCGCAAAGTCCTGGATGAATCGACGATAATATCCTGCTAATCCCAGGAAACTGCGAATTTCTGCTACACTTTGCGGCCTCTCCCAGCTCATAACAGCCTCTATCTTAGCTGGGTCTACAGAATCGCCCTCGCCACTAACAACATGGCCTAGGAACTGGACTTCTCGAAGCCAGAATTCACATTTCGAGAACTTCGCATACAGCTTCTCTCGCCGCAACACACTCAGAATCTCTCGCAGGTGTGCCGCATGCTCCTCTGCTGATTGGGAATATATCAGGATGTCATCTATAAACACTATGACAAACTGATCAAGATACGGGCGGCAGACCCTATTCATCAGGTCCATAAAGGCTGCTGGGGCATTGGCCAGCCCGAATGGCATAACCAGAAACTCATAATGGCCATATCGGGTCATGAATGCTGTCTTTGCTGTATCCTGCTCATAGACCTTCAGCTGATGATATCCCGAGCGCAAGTCGATCTTCGAAAACACGCTAGCCCCCTGCAACTGGTCGAACAAATCATCTATCCGCGGAAGAGGATAACGGTTCTTCACCGTTACCTTATTAAGCTCGCGATAGTCTATACACATCCTCATCGACCCATCTTTCTTCTTCACAAATAGGACCGGAGCACCTCACTGAGAAGTACTCGGTCGGATGAAACCACGGTCCAACAGCTCCTGTAACTGACTCATCAGCTCCCTCATCTCGGTAGGAGCCAAACGATAGGGTGCGCGTGCAATAGGAGTAGCACCTACCACCAACTCGATACGAAACTCTACTTGTCTGTCCGGCGGCAGACCAGGTAGCTCCTCAGGAAACACATCGGGGAACTCAGAAACAACATCGACGACATCTATACTCTGCTTCTCCTTCTTCGCATCAACTACATATGCTAGGAAGGAGGAACAACCCTTGGCTAAACAACAACTAGCCTGAATCGCAGATATGAGGCCAACACTGCCCCTACTGCGCTCTCCGTACACAGTAATAACACGATCCTCAGAAACCGGTAGCCGAATAATCTTCTTGGAACAAGCAATGTCAGCACGCTGAGAAGCTAACCAATCCATGCCTACTATAGCATCAAAACTACTGATCCCTATGGGCAACAAATCGACCCTAAATGGATAGCCGTCTATCTCTAATATACATTGGGCATAAACATGCCTAACAACAGAAGCACTGCCATCGGCAAGCTCTATAACTAATGGCTCTGGCAACTCAACAGGCAAAGCAGTAAAATATGCAGTAAAGGCAAGCGAAACAAAAGAACGGTTCGCTCCGGAATCAAACAACACTCGGGCACTATGACCATTTAGAATGAACGTACCCGAAACCACGTCAGCTGTATCTCGAGCCTCCTCCACTGTCAACTGGAAAACTCGGCCTCTGGCTAGCGGAACAGTATCTCTACGCGCTGAAGAGTCAACAGAACTCTGACCCTGGGTCGGCGGTCTCGAATCCCCCTGCCGCGGAGCCGTGCAATCTCTAGACTGATGACCAGGCCGCCCGCAATTAAAGCAGAGCGGGTCCCTCGAAGTACACCCTGACTGGGTGTGGCCAGGCTGGCCACAACGGAAGCAGCGCACATGGCGGGGATCACACTCCCCGGTGTGCCTCTGGCGACATCTCCTACAGAACCGCTCTCTATTAACCGATCCTGAACTCGACGCTCCTCCCCTTTGCTCGGACCCTGCAAAACGACTACCCCTATCATCGGGCCTGCGATCTGACCTCTGTGAAGACCTATCCCTGTGCCTATCCCCTCCCTCAGACTCTGTGCGTCGACGGTTGTCCCCTCTAGGCTGGAACTGACTGGGACGACTATCTCTGTTCCGATCTCTGTCTCTACCTCTGTCAAAACCACCTCCCTGTCCGGCCGACTGAGTAACTCGCGGCTGCTCTACCACTGGATCTCTACGAGATAACTCGCTCTCTCGTCTACGGGCTAACTCGACTGCCCTGGCATATGTCGGAATGTAACCGGTGTCAATAAACTCCCGGATCTCCTTATGTAACCCCATCAGGAATCGATTAATCTTCCGGGACTCTGTACTAATCTGGATAGGCGCAAACAAAGTCAGGTCGATGAAAATCTTCTCGTACTCATCAACTGATCGCTGTCCCTGAAACAAAGTCAGAAAGTCAATCTTTAGCTGAGCCCTGCGGTCCTCGGGGCAGTACTGCTCCTCAAAGCGAGCCCTGAACTGACTCCACGTCATCTCGTATGCTGGTCCGTCCCCCATCATGTCTCTAATAGTCCGCCACCACTGCTGAGCGCTAGTCCGTAACTGGGCACTAGCAAAAGTCGTCATCTGATCCGGGTGGCATCCGGTGATACGGAAGGTCATCTCCATATCCTGTAACCAATACATGGCCTTTACGGCCCCGGGCTCGCCATGATACTCTGGCGGGTGTGCAGTAAGGAACTCCTTATATTTACATCCCTTGCCTGCCCCTCGCGATGAACCGGCTCCTGTATTCTAGGTCTAGGACTGGATACCCTCGGCACGGCCTTTCTCGTACGCCTCCTGTAGTCGTCGGGCAAACTCCTCTTCAGATACTTGTCCCCCAGTGGGACCCTCGGGCCTCTGCTCATCAGCCATAAAATCTCTGCATAATAGAAACAACATTACTATAACGACAATAATATGATTCTACAATTTCTTAGACCTACTCAACAGAAATCAAGCCCAAAGATCTAGACACTGGTTTAAGCCTAAGCATCACTAATGATACTTCAACCTTAAACCTATGCTCTGATACCAAGCTGTAACACCCTACTTTTACGACTAATGCCACATAGGACTTACAGTCCACGTCATCAAATCATAGGCAATGTCATCAAGGGTTAAACAGCTAATTACTACTAAATATCAACATCGGACATAAAGTAACACAGGACGGGAACCAACCCCCGTCAGTAACGTCCGGCAACCACAACATAAGTAAAGTTTACAGTCATCCAGAAGTCACTGGCTAATAAGCCGAACCACAAAACATCAAGACTACTTACGAAAGTAGTCACTAACTACTGTCCACGTGGCGGGTCTCGGCTACTGCCCGCTGTATCCCTAGCCTCAGTCCTCGAACCTGAGATCCACAGTTAAAACAGCAGTCAGCGGAAAGCTGGTGAGTTACTATAAACAACGTTAAAACAGTTTATAAAACAGTTAGCACAATATAACGACTAAGAATCAACGTGCGGCCGGCCTCAACTGCCTGACGCCTCATCGGGAGCGACCCGGCATAGCCTGCATAGCCCACTCCACAAAGTAGTGGGTTGTCAGGTCCACTGAGTTGGGAATGACCCAACAGGCCTCTCTACTCTGCGTATAGCAACAATACGCGCGATCCACGTGCTCTGCTCTGTGCTAACAAATGTCAACGTATAAAAGGATCCACATCGGACCCGGATGATAAACAACAAGTAAGTAACTCACCTGAAGCACGACTACAGTCTCGCTACCAATGGCAGTCTCTACAAGTCCCAGGCTTAGCTACGAAATCCTGGCAACAATAAACACAACTATACTGTAACGACTAACTACTGAACTCATAACGACTATACTACTATACTCACTAACTCAATAAGAATCAACAAGCCAAGACCCACGAGCGCGGCCAGGAGCGCGGCCGCGATCAGGGTCGCGGGTTCCTTGTCGCGGCCAGTCATCGCGGGCGCGATGACTCCGCGCTGCCCCTCTTGTCGCGGCCGGGCTCATCCGAGCACGCCCGTGCTCGTCCGACCCGCGACTAACGTCTCGGCCGCGTTCCACTACCAGCGACCACCCTTAACCGCCTCACCCTGATCGCGGGCGCGACCAGGGGAGCTCGGTCGCGATGCGGCGACGAACAGAGCAGGTTATGCTCTGTTTTTGCATAACTACGGGAATCACTCTTTAATTCTGATTTTTTTATATTTCAGGTTTATAATCCAGCCCCAAGCCTGCTATCTATCTACTACATCATATTACATGAATTGGACGTGAATTACTAACCTTAACACGTTCCTTCCCTCTCGAATTTGAGCTCCACGTTGAAAGGATGATGATGGTGATACTTCTTACTTGAGGCTGCTGAATATCTCTTGGCTCTCTCTCTGGATCCAGCTGAATACACACACACACATATGCACTTGAGTTGAAATGAAATGAAGGAAAGAGAAGCTTCAAGATAGTATATATACGTTCCCGGTCCCGAACCCAATTAAAACGGGTACGACACTCATTAATCACTAAGTAGACACCCGTTAACCCGATTAATCTCAAATCAACGACTTGGGTTTAGAATGTCAATTAACTCATTAAAACAACCCCAAATTCCCAATTACTACTAGATCGGTTATTATCTCAACCGATTAAAATTACACGTAATAGCAATCTACCTTACAAACTCACGTGCAATTAATCAATTAAAATTCACCAACTCATCAAGGCAACTCTTAAAGCCAATAAATAAATTACACGTACCTGCTGCTAGATTCCGGATGTTACAGGCAGCACCTTCAAAATTTTCTTACGAAGAATTTTGGTCTCAAATTGCTAATGGATTCTTTATTGCTTGATCTGCCTATGAATCGAAAATTCTTAATCTGTTTCATCGCTTGGTGCACAGATGCATCACTCTTGATGCTATGAGTAGAAGTCAAGGCACCAAGAAAGTGACGAAGCCGGATTTATGGTTGATGTATGGGCTATTGCATCCTCAATCTTATATTTGTGTGACCTATCATGTAGCCACATATTTCATTCATGCTAGAGGCAGATTCGAAGGCAGCTCTATCTGCGGTGGTCGATTGGTTACTCGGTTAGCTTGTTCCTTTAATCTTCTAACCCCTAATAATGTGGCTAGTCTCAGAGAACTTGATCCGCCTGGATCCACTGATGAGTATTCTTTCAGAAAAGTGAAGATCACAGCCAAGCCTATTGGAAGGGATGTATATATGTGTGTACCACATAGACGTGAGCAGCCACAGCCCCAACAGCAGCAGCAGCAAGAGATCCCCCTCCCACCTCACCAAGAACCCCCACCTCCGTTCTATCAGTTTGGTCCAGGACCATATCCTTGGGACGCTCGTTTTGATCGTATGGAGGAAAATTTTGCATCGATAAATCTGCAATATACTCAGCTCAACTCCTTGCTCAGGCAGAATATTAGTAATCAAGATCATATGAGCTCGGTTTATAATCAACAATCATTGGAGAGACCGGGAGATATCTACAGCATCTTCAGTCTTCAGTGAATAGCCTATTCAGTTTCCAGCAATCTGAGCATCGAACGATGCAGCCTCCGGCTCCGAATCCATACCAGTTTTATCTGTACCATACATGGGATCAGAGACAACAGCAGTTTCAACAGCAACAACAACATGAGGATGATGATGTTGTCGACGAGTAGGATGATGCGCGATGAGTTTGTTTGTGAAGCTCAGATGGAATTTTAAGTTTGTGTTGAAACATTTATGATTTTAGTTTGGTTTGTTGGGTTGTAAGGCGTGATGCCATTGAATACCTTGCTTTTTTTTATGCATTTTACTTTTGATTGTTCTTCTTTTTAAGTTTTTGTTTTAGTAATTTAGCGTTTGTTGATTAATTGTTTTTGTTCCATATCTTTTTGAAGGCTTTGCGATTCTAAAATCATTTTGGTATTGTTTCTACAGGGTTGAGCAGATTGGAAAGTGGCTCAATTCATGGCAACTTTCAGGATTTTCCTTCCGTCTCACTCTTCAGGGGGATTCTAAACCTTTTCTCTTTAGATTTCATTGTCCATATTTTACTTGCTTTTATTCAAACATTGGGGACAATGTTTATTTCAAGTGTGGGAATAGGTTAGTCAACCTGCTTATCGTTGCTTTTGTTAGGAACAAATATATAAAGATGAAATCAATTATAATTGTAAATATAGAAGTCTAGGGTCAATGATGTAATTAGATGATAGTTAGATATTTGGTTAGTATAAATAAGAAAATTCCATAGGAATATTCTAAGAGTTTGCCATTTTCATCTTTGTATTTCATGTTGAGAGCAAATTCAATCATTCAATAAAAGAGATTTGTGTGTTAATGTTGTGATTCACCTAGATCTATTATTATCAATTATAATTAATTTCATCTCTATATATTTGTTCCTAACAATCTCCCACTTAGAGATGAAAGCAATTTTTCAATCAAAGTTCAAAGCAGGAACTTTACACTAAACAAAGTAAATATCTTCAAGATTTTAAAAACTTGGTCTTCAAAACTTTTCTCTTTTCTTCTCTTCTATCTTTGAATCTTCAAATAAACTTTCTTCTTTCTTCTTCATTGAATCTCTCTGATCTTCATAACTCTTCTTTTCTGATCTTCTCTGATATTTTTCTTATCTTATGAACAAACTCTCCCCCTTATATCATGAATAGAATTTGATTCTTTCCCTTGATCAATTAAAGACAACATATCATCTTTCATCTTGAACTCTTCGGCAGTTGTCACAATTGTCTTCAGCAGTTGTTGCAATTGTCTTCAAACTATTCAGCAGTTTTCTCTGAAATACAACTTTTATTTTATTTTATTATTATTTTTAACACACAAATCTCTTTTATTGAATGATTGAATTTGCTCTCAACATGAAATACAAAGATGAAAATGTTCAGGAAAATTTGAAAAAAAAAATTCGCAATCTCTCGACTAGATTTTAGATCTTTTGGCATTATTGACTGGGTGAATATAATTGATTGCAATTGTTAGAATTCGTGTAAGCATGTATAGGGATAGCCAAGTATTTACCAAGACATTTTGTTTTTAAGACTTGCATGATTGACACGCATTAACCCTGATACCCATGTTTATTCGTGAGCTTTTTGGGCCTTTGTCAGCTTCCATCATTTATAATTGCTCATGATTCTTTTTGGTTATGTGTGTGTGCCGGTTATTGTGCTCATTTTAGAACTTGCTATGGGCATGCATGTCAAGAACACATTTTCAATTTTTTGTGCAATTACATGATAGAGGCATTTAGGAAACCAATTTTTAGCTTTCTTTTCTTGTTAACCTTCTTCAAATAGCTCCTAGTTAGCCCGTTTGTGCTTTTATCTCTTTCGTTTCTTTTAGCCATTTATTTTTAGTCTTTTCATTTTTCTTTTCCATTAGATTATAGTAGCCTATATTTCATAGTCATTGAAATGTTTGGGGCCATGATTGGAAGATATTTATAGAGGATGATTACGTTAAAAAAAAAAGCCAAAACAGTGGAATAATTGCGACTTCTTGAAAGCTA
>JAANYP010004798.1:0-268229 GCA_020465985.1 Centrapalus pauciflorus | reverse complement strand
ACAAGACAAGTTAGTTATCTCGGGGAACCCAAGCCATGACTGAATTGGTAATACCGTTGTCATCCACATACGTGAACTCCTTCAAATACCCACCTCTCCTTTCAGGTGACTTTGGTTTTTGATTGACAACCGGTTGTGGTGCTGAGTGATTCAAATTCACTCTTGGCCTTTGGGTAGGCATTTGCTGTTGAGCCCTTGAATAGTTTCTATTATAAGGCATTTCAGACTGATATCTCTGAGCTCTACCTGGTGTTTGTTGTCTTTGAGGAGTGTGAGACCTAGCTGGAGTGTAAGTCCTTCTAAGTGTTGTACTCCTATAAGCTTGTTGAGGTCCTGACCTAGACTGATTAGGGACTCTATTCGGAGAAATAGTCTTAACCACTTCATTTGGTCTAATCGACACAAGTACTTGTCTAACAGCAATCTTAAGTGTGACATTCACAATCTTCTCAGGGTTTTGAGAACTACTTGTGCTAGCAACACTAGATATTGATCTTTGTTGTTCTGGCTTTCCTAGAGCAGGTCTAGACTCTGGTTTAGCAGGTGTAGACTCTACTTTCTTATATGGACAACTAGACGCAAAATGACCCCTCTCATGACATCTAAAGCAATACATCTTATCAATAGACTTCTAATGAGTTCCCTTTAGTTTTGGTGTCTCACTTGTGTCATGTTCTTTCCTTTCAAGTATCGTGACTACTTCCTCTTTCTGATTATTAACTTCAGTTTTAGCTTCTCTTAGAATTGTATCACTAGAAGACTACACAAACTTGACTTTCTTAATCGTAGAGTTATTATTAGACACCTTATTTGATTTATCCTTATCAGATTCAGTTTCAGCTGCTACCTCTGACTCGACTGGTTTATCAGTTTTATCCAGAGGTTGAGGCACAAAATTATCATTGAAAGGTGGAGGACTCTCTTGATAACCTAAGCCTATCGGTTTCTTAGACTGCCGTTAAGCTTCTAAGATTTTCCCTAGGTTTAATGACGAGTTCCTAAACTTTTCCAACTTACTATTTACCTCAGCAACTTTAACCCTTGATTCTGCTAGCTCAACCTCCTTAATGGTAAGTTCTTTGGTTAAAGCCTCAACATGCACATACATAAGTTTTATCCTGACACATTGTTCACTTAATTTGTCTTTTAGAACTATAACGTCTTGTGCATCTGCTTTTAGCTTATTCCTAAGATCTTCTTTAATGTCTAAGAGACTAGCATTATCATATTTTAGTGATTCAATCTGAGCAGTTAAGTTATGATGTGTTTCTAAAACTAAGTTCAAGAAGTAGCACATAAAACACATAAGTCATGAAATGTAGAAATGTTCAAAATTACCCTTTTGTGATCCGATTCCACGTTAGCCATATTGTTAGACATTTAATTTCGATCATATGGAGTTATTTTGTAATAATTATTTACTTAGCATTTACCTTTGTATTTATTTCCTAGTTAATTATTGCAATGTAAAAGTCTAGGGGGCAATTTTGTCAATGCCCTGTAGTTAATTAAATGGAGCTATAAAGCTCCTAGGGTTACCTTTTTGTAAAACACGGTTCATCAATTGAATATTACTACTGCAGCCGCCACTTGCATATTCTCTCATTATTCTCATTGTCTTCTTCATCATAACCCATTTATTGAGCTTGTTTCTTCTTGGGTTGTGAGAAAGAATCATCAATGTGCTGAAATATATACGGGAATATCATTTACAATTGGTATCAGAGCCCAAAAGGTGGATTTCAACTTGTTACTTCTCGGATTCTGCTGGGTTTCTTCATCTTCATCGTGTTACGAAGGAGAGATGACAGCAGAGAACATCGCCGCGCCGACAAGAGGTCGGCGGAGAGGAGAGATTAACGACCGAGAGCAGACGAACCGGAAGCCGCAGACGAGCGTCTCTATTACAAGTGTGGTAAACCGGGCTACTTTGCTCGGGAGTGCAAGAATAATTTTGACAGAGATGTCGACTATTATGAGAGAAAGCTGGAGGCCGCAAAGAAAAGAACCGATGCGTTGGCCCTCGTCGCCCAGGAAGATTACTGGGATGCTGAAGACACCGACGAGAAAGATGATAAGGGCAAAAACTTCTTTATGGTTGATCGTCAAGGGTTGGAGAACTGTGTCGTTTCCACTGCTGAGACTTCAGAACATGCTGCTGAGGGGGAGACATTGAAAAATCCACCAGCATGTCTGATCACCACAACCGACGATCCCGAATTCTCTACATCCGGTTCTGAGACAAATGAGGTATATTCCTGTTACATTCTTGAACATGTAAATAATTTATTTGTAATTATGAATGTACATTGCACACACATATTCTTGATCTACAAGCTAGATTAAATGTTGAAACTACAAAGTGTGTACATGCTGAACATCAAGCTCAAACTTTAAAAGAGTCGTCTGAATTATATCATTCAAAGTGGTTAACTAATCACAATGTTATAAAACAGATGTTAATAGAAAAAGTAGATGTTCTGGATAGGAATATATATCTTGAATCTTGCATGGACAGGTTATCAAAAGAAAAACTCTCGTTAAAAGAAGAAATTTCTGTTCTTACAAAATAGTTAGATGCAGTAAATATGGAAAATATAGACAGTTTAGAAAAATATAAAATGATTGAAGAAGAAAGGATAAGTTTGTACTCACGAATAAAGACCCTTGACGATGCATTTTTAAAAAGGGGTCAAACAGAATTAACTATCCACTTAAATCAGCCTAAAGAAACTAGGTTTTACCATTCTAAACAAGGATTCGGTTTTAAAAATCGTAAATATTTGGAAAAGGCACAAAAAGTTTTACCTTTATTTCATTACATGAATTATATGGGAGCCGGTCTTAAATCTTTCTTTTTTGAGTCATCAAAAGAAGTTTTAAACCAAGAAAATGAGAAACGTGTTGCTCATAAAGAAAAAGAAATTTCTTTTCAATATGAAGAACTTAACGAGAGTTATCCATCTAGAGTACCCACTTCAGAGGAAGACTTCTTGTCAACTTATTCAGAAGCTGAATTGAAAACGGAAACCATAAAATCAACTCCTCAACTTTATATTCCTGCAAAAGTTCTTCAATAACAAATCACTGTCTTAGAAAAGGAATTGAAGTCGTCTCAAAAGAAAGCTCTTGATCTTCAATATGCTCTTCTTAAGAGCGAAGAAGAATTGGTAAATCAAACTTTTCAACAATCTGTGGAAGTAACTGTCTACAGAGAAAATTTTGAAATGGTTTCACAAAAGTTGAAAGATTTTTCAAAAGAACAAACAGTTTCTCATTCCATCAAAATTCCATATGTGTCATCAAATAAAGGTAAGGCCAAAGCTGAGACTTCTTCTTTCATTTATAAAGGTGAGTGTTCAAAACCGTTTAAAAATGAGGTTTCTAAAAAGACTCAGATCAAATCCAAGTCTTTTAAGAAACCCACTCACCAACAAAAATAAAAATTTGTCAAGTCTAAATCTTCCATGCTTACTGACTCTAATCGTTTTCTTCCTACAGATCATATAAGAAGAGTTCCAAAAACCACCATGCTGGATTTTTCGAGTTTTTTTTGTGAAGAAGGCTATAATGCCAAATGAATTTGTTACTAGAGATAGGATGTCTGTAATCTCTAAAGACAATTTGTGTAACAATGTGTGGGACGATGTGTGTAATGATGTACCGAATTCTGTTGTTTCTTTAAAGTACTCGTTCAGTGAATTATTTAATCTATGTCCAACTCGCTATAGACGACAGGTTCCTGAAATGAATGCTTTTGTGCCATATCCTGTTAAACGAATTCGGAAAAAGAAAACAAAAAATGCTGCATCATTAGCCAAAAATAAACTTGAGACTTGTCTGTTGCCAAGGCCTAAAACCAAAGCAACGGTCAAAAAGGTCTCAAAAAGACAAAAACCAGAGGCAATTTCAGCGCCTAAGGTTCCAAAGCCCAATAAATCCAATCTTCAATGGATTCCAAAGGGTTATGCATCCGGACCACACACAAATGCTAAATGGGTTCCTAAAACTGTACACGTGCCATATAAATCTGGAACTCCTAACAAAAAGGATCCCATATTGAGGTGGGTACCCAAAGTTGTGTGATCTTTATGCAGATGGTTCTTGGTTACTTCTGATCAAGACCCGTTCTTCAATGACATGGCTTCTAGTTACCATGGACTAGGAACCGTTCTTTTGCTTGTCGGTTGTGCTTAAACCGACACATTTGGCTTCTGTGCACACAGCTCAGGACCCGGTCTTAACTCAGCATGTTTTCTGAACATCTCGGTTCAGAACACGGTTTGATTGTGAATTAAAAATGGATGTGTTTGAATGCACATAGTTTTTCATTATATGAATTTATTTGCTTTTCAGGCTAAGTCCATTCGGTATATGGATTCGGGTTGCTCCAAACATATGACCGGAAGAAGAGAATTACTGTCCAACGTAGTTGAACAATATTGCGGAACGATAAAATTCGGGAACAACCATCAGGCTCACATCAAAGGATACGGGGACTTAGTTCTAAATAATCTGGTCATCAAGGTCGTTGACTATATGTTGTGGGATTATCACATAATCTTTTTAGCATAGGACAGCTCTGTGACAAAGGACTAGAGGTAACTTTTAGAGCTAAGAACTGCAGTGTAAAGAGTATGGATGGAAAAGAAATCCTAACAGGTTCCCGAAACTCTAACCTCTACACCATTGACGTTGCCAAGATAATATTGAAGGATAACATTTGCTTATTATCAAAAGCCTCTTCAAAAGACTCTTGGTTGTGGCATCGAAGATTATCCCATTTGAACTTTGATAATATCAACAAGCTGGTTGCGAAACAATTGGTTAAAGGTCTTCCTGAATTGCGTTATGAAAAGGACCATCTTTGTGGAGCTTGTGAGAAAGGAAAGATGAAACGATCATCTCATAAACCAAAGCCCGAACCATCAACAAAAAGAGTATTGGAGCTACTTCACATGGATTTATGCGGACCGATGCAGACTCAAAGCATAAACGGGAAACGATATGTGTTGGTTATCGTTGATGACTATTCACGATATACCTGGGTCAGGTTCTTGCGTTCCAAGGACGAGACAGCTCAAGAAATCATAGATTTTATCAAGAGTGTCGAGACCTAACAGCAGCTGTCAGTGCAATCAATCAGATCTGATAACGGCACGGAGTTCAAGAACTCGGTAGTTGAGGGATTCCATCGATCCAAAGGTATTCAACATCAATATTCTGCTGCTCGAACGCCTCAACAAAATGGGGTCGTTGAAAGGCGTAACCGTACGCTTGTGGAAGCCGCTCGTACAATGCTCACATACTCAAAGCTACCTCCGTTCTTGTTGGCCAAAGCCGTATCAACAGCCTGTTATACACAAAATCGCTCCATTATCCATAAGCGCTTTAACAAAACTCCTTACCAACTCTTTTTGAATAAAGTACCATTTATCAAGTACTTACGTGTATTTGGTTGCACGTGCTATGTGCTGAACGACAAAGACAACCTCGGGAAGTTTAACGAAAAAGCGGATGAAGCAATCTTCATTGGATACTCATCCAACTCGAAGGCATATAGCGCATTCAACACCCGAACCAGAACAGTCAATGAAAGTGTGCATGTCACATTTGATGAGTTGGCTGAACTGGCACCCGAAGTTGATCAATCAGGACCTCGCATTACTCAAATGCCTGGAGACTCTTCTAATAACCCTATTTCTTTTTCTTTTTCTGATTTGATTAATTTGTTTGATCCTTTTTATGTTGAAATTTTTGGTCCTAACGCTAATGTGTCTAATGTTGTCAATAATGTAGGTAATCCTTCCAGTTCAACTGCGCCACAAAGTTTCTCCGCTCCGTCTTCATCCACATCATACCCTCATCCATCTACATCATCCACCGATACATCTGCAGTTGAATCTACTCCGATAATTCCCTCACATATAATACCAACAATCCTTTCTTCACCTGAACACTCGGAAATCGAACCGGAACCAGTGGTACCATCATTTAAAACCATTGACCATGATTCTTCATCCATCCCCATGTTAACCACTGAGGTTCCATCCTGAGAACCCCTTCCACACGAGATTAAATGGACCCGAAGTCACCCAACTGATCAAATCATTGGTGATGTGTCAACAGGAGTCCAAACTCGTAGGGCGTCTGCTAATGAATGCCTCTTCGCATCATTCCTTAGTATGATAGAGCCCGCTCGTGTGGATGAAGCCCTAACAGATCCAGATTGGATAGTTGCAATGCAAGAGGAACTCAACCAGTTTGAACAGCTAAGAGTATGGCGGTTAGTTCCCAAACCAAAAGACCGTACAGTGATCGTAACAAAGTGGATTTTTAAGAACAAACGAGATGAGAACGACATTGTGATAAGGAATAAAGTAAGACTTGTTGCCAAAGGCTACCGACAACAAGAAGGGATAGATTATGACGAGACCTTCGCTCCAGTTGCACGGGTCGAAACAATCAGAATCTTCTTGGCGTTCGCGGCACACAAAGATTTCAAAGTGTACCAAATGGACGTCAAGACTGCCTTTCTAAACAGTGAACTTAACGAGGAGGTGTATGTGGAACAACCACAAGGCTTTGTTGACGCGTATAAACCTGACCATGTTTATGTGCTAGATAAAGCCCTCTATGGCTTAAAACAAGCACCTCGAGCATGGTATGATAGTCACTCTAATTTTCTTATTTCTGTCAGTTTCTGTAAAGGTGTAGTGGACACAACTCTGTTCACTAAAAGGGAAGGCCCACATATAATGCTAGTACAGATATATGTCGACGACATTATATTTAGATCTACTGACAGTAATTTTTGTAAGGATTTTTCAGCCATAATGGAATCCAGGTTCGAGATGAGTATGATGGGCGAAATGAACTTTTTCCTCGGATTACAATTCAAACAACTTGAGGATGAGATTTTTGTGAACCAGTCGAAATATACTCTTGACATTCTCAAGAAGTATAAGTTAGACTCTTGCACGAGTATCGCAACTCCCATGGCCTCCAACTGTAAGTTAGACACCGATCCTTCTGGGAAAAGTGTCGATCATACAACTTACAGAGGGATGATAGGATCCTTACTGTACTTGACTGCTAGTAGGCCGGATATAATGTTTTCAACATGTCTTTGTGCTAGATTTCAGGCCGACCCAAAAGAATCACACCTAACTGCGGTAAAACGCATTTTTCATTATCTTAAGGGTACACCCGATCTTGGTCTATGGTATCCAAAGGGAACCAATTTCGATCTTACCACTTTTTCAGATGCTGATTTTGTAGGTTGTAGAGTTGACAGAATGAGCACGTCGGGAGGAATACAGTTCTTGGGAGATAGACCGGTGAGTTGGTCTTCCAAAAAGCAGAATTCTGTTTCCACATCCACAGCTGAGGCTGAGTATGTAGCAGCTGCAAGCTGTTGCTCTCAAGTGCTGTGGATGAGAACACAATTACGCGGATTCTCACTCACCAATATCCCAATTAACAGTGATTCTCGAAGTGCAATTGCCATCTCTTGCAATCCCGTGCAGCACTCTCGAACGAAACACATAGATATCAGGTATCATTTTATCAAAGATCACGTAGAAAAGGGAACCATTGAGTTGTATTTTGTTGCCACGAAATATCAACTTGTGGATATATTTACTAAAGCTTTAGACGAACCTCGTTTACAGTTTTTAGTATCCCATATCGGCATGTTGAATCCGCCTTCTAATTAAATATCAGATATTGTTTTAAATAAATCTATTTCAATCTATCTTGATTGAAATTCCTTTATTTTAGAAAATATCTGTTATTTAAATTTAAGGATTGTGTCACAAAATTGAAACTCAATATTTCCTTATCTGTGTACATTTTTAATAATTAATGATCCTGACAAATTGCTGTGTGAATTATTCATCATGGAGTGGGACGCAAACATTACCAGGTTTGTCTGTTTCTTAAAGGCTGAAAAGGTTCAAGAACTTTATCTGAAAAACAAAAGGAGAGGAACCGGTATCTATTTTAGGGGGAGTATAGTTAGGATATTAATTTTTATCATTCTTTATTTTTGTAGTTAAATTTCAGATTTTAGGTTTAATTTAATAGGTCAAAAAATCCCAAAAAGATTTTAAATTTCAAATTTATCAAAAAGCCAAAAATACTTTAGTTTATTTTATTTTATTTCAGTTTATTCTTATCTTAACTTAAATGCTAAAAGAAATTACCAAAAATATTTTTGTTGTCTTTGTTTGTTTGTTTCTTTGATTCAAAGAAAATATTCAAAAATATTTAATAAAATTGGGCCAAATTTTTTATTAAAAATCTTGTTTTTTGTTTATTTTCTTAAAAGCCCAAATTTTTGTGTGAGTGTGTGTGTTAAGTGAACAAAACCGGCGGCCCACATATCCAGTTGGGCGCGAATCCTACTACCCGGATCCGATCCTGCTGCCTTTAAAAAGGGTAGTCAACCGGTCAAATGTTTACTTTCCTTCATTTTCAAGAAACTTCATCTTCTTCCTCTATTCCTCTCGTCGACACCCACCGCCGACCACCATAACCACTCATCCAAGCTTTTGGAACCTCTGTTTTCTTTGTTTTTCTTGCATTTACCTTGTTCGGCATCTCCAAGTAACTTCTTTTTCACTTTATTTTCGCTTTTACTGTCTTATATTATGTGTTTGATTCTCAATTTTTTCTTTTTTTTTCTTTTCGGTTTTTATACATTTTAGGTAGTGTAAAGTGTTATTTTACTTACTTGTAGTTACGAAAAATGTTCATTATGTGGTTTTCATCTAGGATCTGTAATTTCATGCATTTTTGTCACTTTTTAACTGTTCACGTTTATTTTTGCATGAACTCATTAACTGTCATCATGCATTTCGGATGTCCGAATTTGGACCAACACCCGAATTTGGATGTCCAACTTAGAATATTTTTCAAGTTTTTCAAACTCACAAAAACCGAATTCGGTCACTGTTGATCCGAATTCGGTCTACATTGATCCGAATTCGGTCCTTCAAGAAATTTCAAAAGCTTGAAAAATTCCTTTAATCTAAGTTTGCCAAAGCACTGTTCATCCGAACTCGGATGTGATCGGAATTCGGTCCCCATCCGAGTTAGGTCCTATGTCTTTATTGCATACATAACATTCCATCCGCACCACATCCGATTTTGGACCATACACATTAACCATCCGAATTCGGACCACCTCACATCCACATCATCACTTACATCCATTTCGGACCCTATCCGAATTCGGGCCATCATATCACATCATCCGAATTCGGACCCCTAACAAACCACTTCATGCATCATACGGATTTCGGCCTGATCCGAATTCGGTGACACTGTTCATCCGAATTCGGACCATCCGAAATCCATCACTTAACAATTTTTTCAAAAATTTTTCCATTTTTGCATTTTCACTATAAATTAAAAATCCAAAAATAGTTTCTGTACGGTGCACCATTGATTAGAGTTAGGATTAGTGTTGGAGTGAAAAGGTCTGATCTAACATCGGTCTCTTAACGATTGACTTTGGATTTTATTAGTAGAATTTTATTCTACTAATAAAGACGCGATGCTAAACAGATCAGGCAGTTTCTATTTCACACTTATCTAGACTTCACATCAATGCCTTATCATTTAAAGTCTTATTATTCTAACTTTGATGCACCTTTGCAGGATGATGGAACCGGCTGTTAACCTCACCATACCCCATCCCCCCATCCCAAATAATAACGCACAACCTACCCGAACAATCCATCCTTCCCGACGCCAAGTTTGTCGAGTTTATTCCACACAACTGGAAGCTCGACGTTTCCATTCTAACCAAAGAACCCCAAACCCTCGCATTCGACATCCTCATTCACCACCCTATCTATTACGCCCTATCCACCGCAATCGCTGTTCCCCAGATTTATCTGCAACAATTCTGGAACAGATTGGAATATATTCCCGACGCTGAACCTTTCTTCCAAACCACCATAGACTGTGTTCCAGCCAAACTCACCATACCCACCATACGCCATAACCTTCGCCTACCCGCCGAATTATTCCTACCAACCCGCTTTCAGTTTGATCCCAACCCATCCATCCCCGAAACCCAAGCCGAAATCCAAACCCTAGGTTATGATGGCACTCTCTCAAAACCCTCCGATTTTCGCATGAAAAATCTACAATCTCACTGGCGGATCCTTTTCGATGTTATCAACAAGTGCTTCACTGCAAAGCACTCCGGCCACGACTCTGCATCGGCTCAGGTATTAGCCATGTTCATCGGCTTTGCCTTTGACCGACACGTTGATTATGTTGCTTTCCTCTTCGAGGAATTGCGTCGAGTACATGTGGAGAGGGGAACCAAGAAGGGAAGAAAGTACATACCTCTCCAACGGTTTCTGCAGCTCATCATCCAGTATGCAATGGATAATGATGAGGACATCCACGAACGTCCAAAAGCAGACGTCTACCCCACTGTGGCCATTCAAAAGCTGACTTTGCCAAAGGGGGGCCCTACAGTGCCTATAATGAAAATTCCATTATCACTACTGCTGCAGGCAAGGGAGTTGGAACGGGTTAGGGCTTACATTCGAGAGTTTTATCCGGATGAGTCTCAGTCAGAACCAACTGAGACTAGCCAATCCGAAGGTGAGGCCAACATGAGTGAGGATGAGGGAGCTCAGGTAGAAGTTCAACAATCATTGGGAACAGGTGAGAGGGAGCATGTGTTAGTGAGTGAGGCATCAGGTGGTGAGGCGGCAGAGACGGCGGATTCAGAATGAACCGTCTCTTTCGTGTGAGCGATAGATATTCCATCCGAGGGTGACCTAAGCCCAATCAGCCGGACTCCCCACCATAAGACCGTCAGTCCAACGGTCGAAATAACCCCACCATCCACTTGGTTTCCCCTCAAAGGGAGACCACTTCATTCCACGGGGTTATTGCACATACGCCATCGCCCTCTCATTCGGAGAGTGGCGGTGTTGAAAGAGGTCACACTTCTCCCCACGTGACCGCACTTCCTTCATTCACAAATCCATCCCCCCATATACACACAACGCACGATGCCTCCGTGGCGTCCCCAAGAGCTGCCTCCGTGGCAGCTCCACAAACTTCCGCATCTGAGCGTCCAATACCAGAGCCAGAAATGACGGAAGGAAGACCTGGAGTGGCTCAATCAACGCCATCCACTTCTGGCCATCTCCCTATCAACTTGGAGATGTTAACGGCAGCTCTTCGTGCTGCCGGAGTGATTACCCGGGCTGACCTGGACGCCCAAAAGGAAGCTGCCGAGGAACGTCACACCGTCCTTCTTTCACTTATAAAGCGTAAGGGTGTCGCTTCCGAAGCTGTCCCTCCACCAGGATCCCATTCAGTCCAAAACCAGATAGCAGAGCTGTCGGACAAGATTGATGGGCATACACGTTTAATTCTGCAAGTCCAGGAGCAAATAAATTCCAGAATGGACCTTCTCGAGTCGGCGGTAGTCGAACTTCAGTGCCGTCCTCAGGCTGACGCTCCGAAAAGAAAGCATGACGATCAGGACGACCCTGATCGTCATGAGTGGGAGAAAAGACAAAAAACTCAGTCTGAGGACCCAATACTGTTCATAGGGGGAGCAGAGACGGAAGGGACAGAGTTTCAGGGGTTTGGGGAACAGATGCAGGAGGCTCGGGAATATTTAATGATAGAAGACGAGTCCATGTTCGAGGGTCCATCTCCACTAGATCCAATGACAGCTATGGTAGAGTTCGAGCCCGCTCATGAGAAAGTTGAAATCATGTTGGTATCTGACTCAGACTCCGATATTGAGGACAACGAACCTTTGATCAATCCTAAGCCTGAACCAGAATCACCCAAAAAATCCTCATCCCCATCATTTGATTTCCTAAACTCACCACCACCAGCCCCTCAACAAGAAATACTTTCATCTATTCAAGCTCCCCCATCACTCAAAGAATCCCATAAAATCCAAAGCCCTCCAAGATCTCCAAGTCCTCCCCCAGTACAAGAAACCGAACATCCAAGTTCTTCACTAACCAAGAGGGTCGATTGTTTTGATGAAACTCAGAAGGACCCGGGGAATATAGGAGAGACGATTTGTACTGGGTGGGCCAGTTTTCAAGGGGTGAGGTACACAATCTTCCTCCTGAAGAAAAAGACAAACTGAGACAAGAACGGCGGAGGACAATCATAAAACTACTTGAAGCTAAAAAGTCTGAAATCGAAGAACCCCCCGTTCAGGGCCTTAAAGAATTCCTACAGAAGTTTCCCCCTGAGCAGTTTCAGAACACGTACTTAGAAGAGAGATTTAAAATGGTATTCAGAAAGAAGCCTGGATCATTCAGCAGACGCCTTCTTATGGAACAAACAAATATAACCAAAGCTGAACAGGCCGAATAATATCAACTAATGCTCAGGGAGAGGAGGTCAAAAGTATCCTAATCGAAGATAAAGAAACTCCTAACCATAACCATGTGCAGAAGAGCCAAAGTTTACTATCCTGCCTTCCAGGTAGAAAGAGTAGATGGCACGGTTGAGGAGTTCTACGAGAATGACCTAGACTTCATAAGTGTGGACGACGTTGAGTTCTTACACAACCGCTTGAAAAAGAGTATCAAAGAACGTCTGTCGCACATGACTGCCGTAGGTGCCCTAGTTCGAAACATGAACCGCCGCTCGATCATAATGTGCCTCAGAGACTTCCAAATGGCAATCGAGAGCGCGATGGTTAAAGTGGGCCTTCGAGCACCTGAACAGGATAGCTTTCTTCTAGCCCACCATCCGGCCTACAGAGTTATACTTTCTAGAGACCCGGGTGTTATTTTTGTCAATTACAAGGGCTACAAAAGGTACATGCGCTTTGAGGATCTTCCATGCTACTTCGATGGTACACTCAGATTGGTTCGAGCGGCGCTAACTCAGAAAGTTCAAGATTTTGATGCTCAACCAGATCCAGAACAAAGATGCTCACCAAAGGAGATACAGGATACTCTCAGCGGCATTGACCTCCTGAACGAAAGGCTACATATGAGACAAGTGACCAAACGCTTTGACGTCATCCTTGGACTCCGAGAAATGACTGATCATGCTAGAGTTTCAGGACCTCCTAAATGATTGAAAAGGGGGAGATTGTTAGACATTTAATTTCAATCATATGGAGTTATTTTGTAATAATTATTTACTTAGCATTTACCTTTGTATTTATTTCTTAGTTAATTATTGCAATGTAAAAGTCTAGGGGGCAATTGTGTCAATGCCCCATAGTTAATTGAATGGAGCTATAAAGCTCCTAGGGTTACCTTTTTGTAAAACACGGGTCATCAATTGAATATTACTACTGCAGCCGCCACTTGCACATTCTCTCATTATTCTCATTGTCTTCTTCATCATAACCCATTTATTGAGCTTGTTTCTTCTTGGGTTGTGAGAAAGAATCATCAAGGTGCTGAAATATATACGGGAATATCATTTTACACATATGTGCGGCAAACTCTAGAATGGTCTGATAGTCTGACTTCTCCACCAACACAGGACTTGTATCATTCTGTTCATTGTCCTCTGTTACTTCTTCTACTCCGTCATCCCCAGTCTCTGTCACTTCAGCCATGAAGGCTCTAGCGTTCGACTCCGGATGTGAAGTCCAATCGTAGGTTCCATAGAGCTGTCTGTCAGATGTCACATTTGTTAATAGACCAACGATGGCAGCTTGATTTCCCGAACCACCAGATTGGTATCTCCCTTGGTTCTGAATCTGATTGTGTTCTACCTTAGGTCGTTGACATTCCCTTGCAAAGTGTCCCAATCCTTGATAATTGTAACACTTAACCTTTGATTTGTCAAATCCAACCTTACTATTACTTACGTTCAGATTTCTCCCTGTCCTTTTCATGAACCGTTTGACTCTCTGAGTCACCATGGCCAGTTGCCATTGAAGGTCCAATTCCTCTAAGTCATCTCACTACAACAAAATGAACCTAAAGCAACATAGGAAAAGCGTTGTGTTAGGCCTTAAAAGTGTTGCTATATACCTAATGTGACACTTTATGTAGTGCCACCTTAGCCAACGTCGCCTTAGGTCTAAAGCGACACTTTCACTAGATAATGCAACACTTTTCAAAAGTGTTGCCATTATTTTATAAATGCAACAATTTTTTTATGCAACACTTTTTATATTCTAAAGCAACACTTTTTAACGTGTTGCCATTATTTTATAAATGCAACACCTTTTGAATGCAACACTTTTTATACTCTAAAGCAACACATTTCATTTATCATTACCAACTTATAGCAACACTTTGCTTATCAAATGCAACACTTATTAAATGTTGTCATTATGTAAATGCAACACCATTATCAATCTATTGCAACACTTTATTATTGATTTTAATTACATAAATGCAATATTTTTTAGACAAAAGAAACACATTCATTATTTTTTTTAAATTTAATGCAAATACAAATATTTATTTAATTGTTTCGTGATAGCTTTTCTATTTACAATTCAATTTAACAAAAATAATATCATTTCATAACATATAGATCAAAAAGTATTTCAAGTATATTAACATCTACAACCAAAATAAAGATCATCAAATGTATAAGCGATACAACAAAAAAATAAATTACAATCTTGGGAATGCATATTCAATTCCTCTTCTTGTAGTTTATTTCAGAAACCGCCGCTTATCATGCATAACTCTCCTTCTGTTGATCACTTTTCACAAAAAATCTGCCCAAAATAGCAATCAACTTTCCTGAAACTGCATAATATGGCAACAAACTTCCAATTTAAGTCGGTTTTCGATGAAACTTTCACAACACCTTAAAAATCTTCTAAAAACAACATTTCTATAAAAATATTACACTTCCCACAGTAAATTTGTATTTTTACTCGTTAAACTACAATTCTTTGCATAAAATAGCAATAAACTTTCGTTTGACGTCCAATTTTGACGATACTTTTTGAAACAAATCTAAAATCCTTAGAAAAGACCAAATATATCAACATATTTCATCATTCATTGATATTTCATTATTTTGGGCATTAAAGTACCAAAAGTTTGTTTAAAATAACAATGAACTTTAATGTGATGTCGGATTTCGATGATTCTTTTTGCAACACCACCTAAATCCTTTAAAGACATCAAACTTATATAAATATTTCATCATTTATTGCTATTTCGTGATTTGGTATATTAAAGTCTCATTTATTCATATTTGACTTTTAAAAGCTAAATATGAGACTTTTGGTAACTTCATCAATTTTGAAAACTCTATTTACGTAATTTAACCATATTTAAAGTTTAGAATTACCTGAGAATAGAGAGTGTTACATCAGTGCTCGAATCCTTCCATAAACCAAGAATAGAAATTTGTATGTCTTGCAATTTGACAAAAAAAACTATACATAAAGTAGTAGCAAAACAATAAGAGAGAGAGCGTTAGACCAACATAATTTGACAAAAAAAAACTGCAGCTATATATAAGTTTCTGGTTTTTCACCAAAAATTTGCCTAGAATAGCAATCAACTTTGCTGAAATTGCATAAATGACAACGAGTATTTGTCAACTTTAATTAACGGTGCAATAGTTTAAATGTTTAATCGATCTAACCATACTAATGGAATAAAGAACAAACAAAATCTAGTTTAGTCATGACATCAATCCATGGTGGATAACTGGATATCCATATAGCCTTAAGGAGCCTCAAAAGTACGCAATTTTATTACGGTTGATATAAAAAAATGAAGTAAATTGAAAGGCAGGATCTTGATGGTAAGTCTTTTTAAATTTGTGTGACAATTGAATTCTTGATAAGAGAAACCGATAGTTGGTTGCCCATTTACAAATGAAGAAGTAAATGGAAAGTAAATTAATGAAAAATACAAGTCAATTAAGACTTGCACACTGGTACATATTTACGTTGGTCACAATACTGAAACTATGTGAAATAAAAACAAGCACTCACTTTGCAACTTTCTGTTGGGTGGCATACACTTGTAATTATAATGTCTTGAGCAAAACTCTCTGACAATCTCTTGTTGCTCAGTCCACTCCATACACATAAGTAAGCAGCAGGTATGTTTGCCTATAGCGTATCCAAAAAAGCAAAGTTCCAATATGACTATTTTCCACTATAAGGAACCCAATGCAGGCAAATGTGAAATGTTCATGAAAGAATTGGAAAAAAAATACCTGCAATAAATGCATTATTTGGTCTTGGATCAGAAAAACAAGAGGCGAGATCACCAAGGTCACACCGGAACTAATAAAAGCATGCAGCTGCAAGGAGGCGGTGCAAGACACATTTAAACTTATTACATTGGAGATAACAAGTAGACTTCCATTTTTACCAGGCTCTAAACCATTAGGCAACTGATTAACAAAGCTTGTTAGATTATATTAAGGAAAAAAAATCCAACCGCAGGTTAGCTTAGGACCTGACCATACAATCAAACACATCGTGTCATGGTAAGAGGCACAAAATTTGAGCAATGTTGGTGCTCTAAAAAGCCAAAAGTTTATAGAACCAGAGCCGAGTTAATATAATGATGCTGGTAAGTTCTCTCTTTACCGAAAACTTAATGCCATAGAGTTCAAACACTATGTGTACAAGCACAAAAAGTAAGTAGAAAATGGAATGTGGTACCTGATATGTCAGGCTCTTTCCACCTCTAGTTGGCATAAGAAAAAAAACCGTTATTTCCTCTCATTGTCGCATTAATCACTTCTCTTTCGTTGGGACGGAAGGAATTGTTCCCAAACACTTTCTTGTTATAAGCCTGAGAATAGATGTAATAGTCGATTATCACCACTAAATTCAGAATGCTAAACACTGACGTTGCCACAAACCTCAAGCTTCAATTACATCCAATTAAAATCCCTTCATTAGAGCATAATCCTTTTATCTCAATATCATTTGACAGCACACATATGTACATACAACATAGGCATGTCCAGGAACTTCAATTGCATGGTTCCAAATCATAATTGAAGCAAACCAGCTCAAATTATGAGCAAAATGAGCTACAAAGCCAGTTTCATGCCCTAAAACCTACTACCAAAGTGTTTGATCACTACAGCTACATGCAACACTTGCTCATAAACTATCATAGACGACTAAAATGTTCTAACTGATTCTTCACAAAATTAGACACCGACTTCATGTGAAACAAAACTCTACTTCAAATCTGAAACAAAAACTCCACTTCAATTCAATTTCTACTTCAAATATGAAACAAAAACTAAAAGAAAAAACATTTGGTTAGGATCTAAGAACTTAAAAAAAAAACTCACCCTCGTCGTCACTCGTCGAAGAAGAAGATGTTACGGTGAGGTAAGACGAGGCGGGGAGGGGCGAAGGCGGAACGAAGGCACGACGGTCGACGAGCGTGTGTGGTCCTGTGGACTGTGGGGGTAGATGACCGGCGGCGATGGCGAGAGGAGAGTAGGCGACGACCAGGCGACAGCGAGAGGATAGTAGGAGACGACCAGGCGTCAGGCGACAAACAACGACCCGGCAAAGGCGGCGGCGCGGACCGGAGGCGCCAGGCGGCGGCGGCACGCTAGGTTTTGGAGTTGGAGGCGGACAGCCGGACATAGAAGTTGAAACAGATGGTGGTGCACGTGGAGTGGAGGGGGTTGAAACTTGAAATGCATTATATTATTTATTCTTTTTTACTTGTATATTTGTATAATATTATTTATTTATTTTTTTAATTAAAAACCAAATTCGGTTTTCGGTTTGGTTTGGTCTGAAAAATGGAAGACCGATCATCAAACCGAAAACCATATTATGAAATTCGGTTTGGAACCAAACCAAACAGAAAACCACTTTATAAATTCAGTTTGGTTTTATTCGAATTCGGTGCGGTTTGGTTTTCGGTTTCTTCGAGTCCAAACCAAATATTGCACACCCCTAATTACATCCAATTAATCTGTGTTTTTTTAGGAAATCCCTTTAAAAATGAAATTTTCAATTTTTTGTATTTCTTAGAAATAAAAATAAAGAAAAATAATTATTTTGTTTTTTAATTTTTAATTCTCAGACCAAAACAAACAAAAGAATTAGTTTTAGTTTCATTTCTCTCTACCAAACGTACTCTGTTAATTCATGCTTCATAATTATTTAAAAATAAAAATTTATGAACCTAATTCGCAAATAATTATAAGATATAAATAATTCTATGGTGACAATAAAAAGACATTGTCTAGAGGTATATCACGTGACAATATAAAATATTGGTCAAATCTGCAAAAAATTCTATAGTGATGAAATCTACACATCAAATGTGGTGTATCAATGAGTTTTACGTGATTATTAAGGTACGACCATATAATCAATTACATATGTTACAACATGTATCTAATATAACTATCAATCTTTTAATATATACTTGTGATATTTTAAATTTGTAACCAATTTTCTAATTGCAAAAAAATAAAAAAAATAAAACATGTACTACAAATCTTGTATTTTATTAATCTTAACAAATCAGACATTGAACTTTTGTGTGTATTTTTTTAATCAAAATTACAAAACAAAACATTTAAAAATATGTCATATTTTTTTCATTATAAATGCAACACTTAAATAATGTTATATGTTTTTAAAAATGTGTTGCATTTTTCATTATAAATGCAACACTCTGAATATGTGTTGCATTTTTTTCATTATAAATGCAACACTCTAAAAATGTGTTGCATTTTTTTTAAATATGCAACACTTTAGACAAATGTTGCAATTTTTAGTAAAAATTGCAACACTTTAGAAAATTGTTGCATTTTTTTAGTAAAAATGGCAACACTTTAAAAAAAGTGTTGTATTAAATCATTATATGCAACACTTAATGTCAATGTGTTGCTTTAGAGTGAAATTAAATAAAAAAAGCAACAATTTTTAAAAGTGTTGCATCAAAAGTGTTGCATTAGCTTCAATTTGTAGTAGTGTCTGGATCCACCTGAACGTAGTCTTCATCCCATAGCGCATGATCGTATTCCCTTGGACACAATTTCCGTATGCTGCAACAAACGAAGCCAAAAGATTCCGATGATCTTCAGCAGATTGTGCACTCATAGGCATCTTTGTGTTGTGTTGAGAAGTGGATGCAGAATGAGTCAGTTTTCCTTCCGGTTTAGAATACCCAAAGAATGCGCGACTACTACTGTCTTTTGAATCAAATGGGATGGACTCTGTTCCCGTGTAGAATGTTGTAGCTGTCTTCAGTTCACTTGCTATCGATAGTTTAGTCTTTCCAAAATACATCTCTGGATTTTGGACTTGATCATATTCCCGTTCCTTCTTTTGTAACTAAAGTTGTAAGCCCTCAGCGTTCCTATGACTCCTTCTAGAGTAAGAGTCTCAAATTTTTCTTCATCATGCTTTATAAGCGCTGTTTACATCTCCCACTTAGCAGGTAAAACATCAAGAAGCTTCTCTATTATCTCAGTCTCCTTATAGTCAACATCGTGATTATCCAGCTCTGTCAGCAGATGGTAAAATCTAGTTATAGTCTCATCCAGCTTTTCAGTTTCAATGCTTTGAAAATCGCGAACTGCTGTTTCAGCATCTCGGTCCTTCCCTTGCGAACCCGCGGATTTCCCTCACACCGCTTCTCGAGAGCATCCCATAGCTCTTTAGAAGTTCAATGATTCTTCAAGGTGTGTAGAATCTCCTGAGGTAACGCCATATGAATGATGGAGAGTGCTCTATTCTCGGCCTCATTCAGTTTCTTATCATCATCCTTCATCTTCTGATATGATAAGACTCTTTGACGACCTTCGAACTCTTGCGTAGGTGGCACATATCCCTCATCAATACAAATCAACATGCGCATATCGTTGAAACGTGACAACTTTGATTCCCAGTATATTTTGCACTCAAACACAATAATCAAATGATTTGTATTAAGAATATGAAGATTACAAGAGAGAATTTTGACACTCAATCTCTAGGAACTTTCACACTCAAGAACACACACACTTGGTGGAGGCTAGATGGAGGCTCCTTTGTATCTTCTCCTAAAACCCTAAGAGAACAACATTATTTATACCTAAGCTTACTTTGGGAGTTTGTCCAAACACTCCCCTTAAAGTCTTGGAAATTAAGATTCCCCCCAAAGTAAACTATTCCTAATTATAAATTGAACCTAGACTTTTATTATATTTAATTATACACTATTTTAGGGCTAACAATCTCCCCTTTAGTGTATAATTAAATATTTACAATTAAGCTCAATTACATTGTTGGTACACCCTGTGTGACGATATCAGTCTAAGTCGTATTAGCATTTCGTCTAAGTCATGTTACAAAGTATTGAATACTAACTAGTGTTTGATATATGTGATTTTGTGTGTTTGATATTGTAGGTCCCGAGAGGTTCCCAAAGTATATAGCTTTAGGCTGTAGAGGGGGGGTGAATACAGCTATTTAAAAACTACACACTATTTTCTCAATGTTTGTATGTATTATCAACAAATTTTTAATTACAAACAAGCTTGAATGCGGAAATGTTCAAGCTGAGATGACAGATACAACAATATGTTCACTAGTCTAAGACAGACTCAAACTAGTTTACAATGAATACACTCACTAAGAAGCACTCACTGTGTTTACAAGACTTAGAGGAACAGCTTATGTAGAACAGCTTAGACACAAAGAAACTGTATTACACAATCAGACTTGCATGCATGAAAAACACACTTGCACGTTCACTCTTGGTTTCAGCACTTAGCTTATTTTTGGCTTACTTATTCTTTCTGACCTTAGAAGCTTCCTTTTATACTCTCTCAGAGGATCTAAGAGAAACTTCTTCATTGGACGGAATGAAAAAGGAGAAGTCTTGTTTGAAAAGACAACATAACTTTTCTGCACTTTTCTGAAAAGCAGACTTGTCTTCATATGTGCAGAACTTTTGTCTTTTCACTTTGTCTACTGTTGCATTGCCTTTACCTAATTTAGGAATGTCAACTTTGCGTCTTTCTTCCTTGTAAAGGCCTATTTTGATATAAGAAAAAGGTCTGTCACCCTTTTTCAAATAACCTTTTGTCTTCATGTTGCAGAACAGCGTGGGCAGTTTGAGCGGTTCTGTTTTCCACTTTGTCTTCGACTTTGTAAACTGATCTTGCAGCCAAAAACAATACATGATTACTTGGAAACGAATTCCTAAAAGTGTTTAGCCTATTCACAAAGAACAGGTTCTGTTCACAAAGAACAGAACACTTGAAAAGTGCCCAAGCTGCTCACCAGTGTAGAGCAGCGTAGACAGTTTATGTCCAGCCTGTTCAGCAGACAGAGCAGCTTGGACAAACTGTCCTAGTTGCAACACATGCAACACATAGGACAACTTTAGACTGATATTGCAAATCATTTTCAGATATCAATAAGGCATATAACAGGCCTTAAATTCAACCTTCAAATGCATCAACAGGTTTGATTAGAAATCTCCCCCTCAGATGTAGAACAGGTTTGACTGAGGCCTTTTTGTGCCTAACAATCTCCCCCTATTTGCAATAACCAGTCTAAGCTGGTCTTATCAAAAATCACTATATATTTTTACAGTACATTTTGCTGAATTGAAATTCCAACATCACAGTAAAGTAAAAGATCAGTTTATATATACACTGATTCTTGATTACATACAACAACACATGTTTTTACAAGAGTACAACTAATGTACTAAAGTATTTTACAACAAATGTAAAAGAAAAGATTACAACTTATGTAATGATGTACAACTAATGTACAAGATGTACAACTAATGTACAAAAGTATTTGGACTGTTTGTGTTGGGAGCAGATAATGGCAAGCCTGTCCAACTGATGGACAGCTTCCATTCTTCACATACCCAGACGGTAGATGGACTTCACTCCATTGGAGGGGGACCCTGGAACATCTTTTCCAGCTCATCTCTTGTATCCTCAAGTTCCTCAACTTCACTTCTGATGACCATGAACTTGGGATCATTGAGCTCACCTCTTTCATAGAAGCCTCTGAGCTGATCCCAGACGGCTGCTCTCCATTTGCTAGACTGCCTAAATGAAACTGCAAGTCTGAAGGCGGCAAGTTGTCTCAGATCAACTTTGTACAGCTCTGAGGCTCTTTGGAAGCACTTCTTCTGAGTTAGGGGATCTACAAAAAATGCCCCCAGCTCAGGTTCTTCAATAATCTTGCCATCCTCAAACTCTATTCCTTTAGGCAGGCTATGATCAACTCCTTTCATTTCAATGGCATAGTCGCCCTGTTCAATCAGTGTAAGGAGTAACTCCATCTCTGTGTCCTTCCTTGTCCTCCTGGCCTTTATTTTTGGATGTGTCACAAAGACACCTTCACTAACTTCCTTAGATATCAGGCCAAGATCCTTTACTCTTTCCATCAACTTCTTGACATATGCCCTGATTTCTTTAGCAGTTTCAGACTTTGATTCACTCAGGGCAACTGCCAGCTCAATCCACTCCCTGTATCCCATCTGTGCTACATCAGTGTGGTCATAAGTTTCCAATTCTGGGCCTGTTGCACCCATCCTTGTTATTTTAAGCTTCCACTGACTGCCTTTCCTTGATACAGGGACAACTTTGACAATTGCTTCCTTGGTTAGCCTTCTTTCAGCAACATCATGAAACTTTTTCCTAGCCAAGTTGTCAAAGTGGTATTGAGCTCTTGCATGAGGTACTGTTGATTTGGTCACAGAGACCTGAGTACCTTTCTCTACTTCCTTCTCTTTCTCCCCTGCTGATTGTCTAGCAGCTTCCATTATTTTCTTTTGCACCTCCAAGGTAGACATTTTAATCTTCTTTGCTTCTTGGAGTGCAAAAGATTTAGCAGCTTTGGCAGATTCTTCTTCCTTTCTCATGACCTCTAGGGCTTGAAGCTGTTCTTCTCTAAACTCAAAATATTTGTGCATAGGAAGACCCATCTCTTTGGCCCTGGCCTTGTGGAATCTGATTTCAGTTTCTTTCTGCTGCATGGAAACATCAGCTGCCTTTTCTTTTCCTTTAGCTGCTGCTGTAGTGACAGCAGCCTCAGGAATTTCCTCTTCTTCTTCTTCTTCTTCAGTTAGAATTAAGTGCCTTCTTTTACTGCTAGGCCTGTCCTCAGGAATGACTTCCTCCCCCTTAGACTGAGCAGGGTTTGGAGAGACAGCCTGAGTAGGCAGAGCAGCTTGAGAAGCACCTTCAGCTGTACCTGTAAAAACATCTGCTGGCTGATCAGTGTGAGTTGCAGACACTGGTATCTCCTTAGGAGAAGAAGTTTTCTCCCCCTTAGACTTAGTCTTCGAGGCAGATGACTTCTCCCCCTTTGAAGGAGATGAAGCAGTGACTTCAACACCTGGTCTGCCTGAAGACACAAAGTCAGCAGGCTTGCCAGCAGGTTTAGTAGAAGGTTTAGGACCAACAAGGCTTGTCACTAAGAAAGCCAAGTTATCCTTCACCTCTGTAAGCTGGGAAAGGCAGGTCTGAAGAGAAGAGGAGTGGGAATCAGCAAGGGTCTTAAGCTTAACAATATTGTCCCTGTCAGACGCTGTGAACAGCAGAGTTTGCAGCTGTGCAAGATGAAGTTCTAGAGAATCTTGCACATCAGCAAGATCTGATGACACAGAGTTTGAAAGGGAGCCAATTAAAGTTTGTAAGCTAGCCAGAGTGGCTGGAAGAGTAGAGGTGCAAGAAGTGAGAAGTGATGACAGCTATTGGGAAATTGCTGTCATTGAGGACACAGAGTCCTGCTGTATGGAAAGAATAGAGGAGAGGGAGGTGGACACATCTTGCAGCTGAGCAGTGAGTGCTAACAGCTGTGGAGAGTGATCAGGCTGTGGAGTGGTAGGGAAAGAGGCCTTGAACGAATCAAAGAACCCCTGAAGCTGTGCAGACACAGAGTCTGAGATGATGGAGGGTAGAGAGTTCATGGAGGTTTCCAAAGAACCAACTTTGTTGGTCAGCAAAGAAATCTGATCCTTCAAAGGCAGGTCTTTGGGAGATGGAGGTGTATGGGTAGATTGTTTTGAGTGGGTAGATGGAGAAGATGATGATGAAGCTGGTGTTTGAGGATGAGAGGGAGAGGGAAGAGAGACTTTGGACAGAAGCTCCATAGCCTGGGTAAAAGTGAGATGGCCCAGGGTGGAGGGGTCAAATGGTCCTTCAGCAGCGGCTGTAGCTGCATCACCAGGAGAGGGGTTTGATGTTGAGGGCCTTTCAGATGCTGCTTGTTGTCAGGATCTAAAACTTATGAAAATTATGAATAACCAAGATTAACTGATTTGAATTTATCAGAGTATAAATCAATAATCTTGCTTTGAATCAAAGTTTAATTAAGAAGTTTGCGGAATAACACTTAATTATTTTGACAAAAACATTCAGAATCAATAATAGCATAAAACATAAGAAGTAATCAAGACTGTTTGTATTGCTGAATTCAATGATTACAATCACCTTTAATCTGTTTTGATTAGACGAAGAACACAGACTGTTCTTAGGGTTTTACAACCTTAGAGGCTTAAGAAAACTTGAACAATAAAGCAATTACAGACTCAAAAATATGCAGAAAACTCTTTCTCTATGCGTATCTCTTCTATACAATACTCTGTCTATTTATATTGCTTTATGGACGTGTTTCCTTGAAGGACTATGACTTCTCTGATAGTAGATATGCTGGAATCTTCTTGTAGATATCTTTCCCTGAAAATCAGCACATTCTGTTTATGAAACTGTTGAGCAGCTTGAATGACTTGACAGCATGAACTGAGCAGCTGAGTTGTGTTTGCTCTGGCAGCTTGAAATTTTACACTGGCAGCTCGAGTTTCTTCAACTAGCAGCATGAACTTTGTACTTACATGAAAAATCTACTAACAGTCTGAGAAGTCTAAACTAACAGCTTGAATAACTTAAAAACTATTTCCCAACAATCTCCCCCTAACTTAAATTCTTTAACAAGACTTTAAGCTATACAAATAAGGAAATGAAAAAGTAAGCTGTTTTTACAAACCAAGGTTTTCAAAAACTTACAACTGTGCAAGCTTCTGATCTACAGCCTTCAAAAATTCTCTCTTCATCTCTTCTTTATCACAAGATATCCTAACTGATTTTATTTGGAGTAGCAATCTTTGAAAATTATAAATACTCGAGATTGAAGAAAATACCAAATCCATCTTTGAATTGAATTTGAGGTTCTGGATTTGACAAAATATGTACTACTCCTTGATCGGTCTGTCTTTCCCTCTTCTCTCTCAGCATCTTCCACTTCTTTTCTTGCAAATTCAGCATCAGCAACTGAACTTAGATCTCTGATGAGTTGTTTTACCTTGTGGAAGATCAGATCTAACTTGTGAAACGATCCTATATGTACATCTTTATCAGCTCATCCCTGGTCAGCTTATGAACCATCTGCCAGAATGTATCAGACTCCTCTTCGGTCCAGATCTCTCCTTATCACAAACTTGACCCTTAGATTTCTGTTCATCCAGAGACCTGGCAACCAGTAGTTGATTTCTGGCTTTGTGAAGTCAGTTGATCAATCAACTTCTATTTCCATAGCTTTTTGCAATGGTGCGGAAAGATCACACCCTCTTAACAGATGATGGAACAGAAACAGTAGGTTGATCAGTAGAGGCAGGTGCTATAGGAGCAGGTGCATTGGCAGGAGCAGGGTGGACTGGTTAGTTGATGGTTGGACTGATTGGGGACGGTTGAACTTTGGTACTGGCTGAACTTTGAAAGACGCTTATTTTCTTTCTTTTTCTCCATTTCTTATCAATTATTTCCTGCAATGGCCTTCAGTAGTCTAGATGACAATCTTCTTTGAATATCTGCAAAAAAACACGGCAAAATTTATTAAGAATCTTCTCTTCTCAGCCTTGGTATGCCCAGTTGGCATCTTCCTCTTCCTTTTCTACCTTTCTGGACCACAAACCCTCTTAGGTAATCGCCTGAAGGTTTCATCATCTTGCATTGGGGCATGGTTTGCTGGTCTAAGGCCTGATCTTGTTCTTCTCGTAACTTTCTGCATCCTCATCATCAAAGGCAATCTGGGCTCTCTGGAAAAATTTGTGCTTTGGAGAACTCAATGAGAATACCCTTGCCCTTATCTTTGTACAGGAAGATGTAGGTTGGACTGAAGTAGATGGAGCTGAATACCTTCTCTTATAACAACCCAGTTGCTCTTGTAGAAGCAGCTTGAGTTTCTAGGCTAACAGCTTGAGAACTGTTGGGACTGCGAGCCTAGAAGATGAAGCTGTTAAGCTCTTGGACTGTTGTGAGTTGGAGCTGCTTGGACTGGTTGAGGAACTTCCTGATTTCCCCCTTTTTGGAAGCATTGGTTTGGTCAGAAGGACCTACAACCTTTGCCACATGGGTTTGAATCAACTGCTCTAGTTTGATGAGCTTATTTCCACAAGAGGTAAACCCTTTGTGTAGATATTAACCAGTTTCTGATTGTGAGCAGCTTCTGCCTGTTTGAGTGCATAAATTTGTGCCCCCTGTGCAGCAATGATGGACATTTGGTTTCCACAATTGTTACAACAGGTTTTCGGCTTTGGATCCGTTAAGAGCATCAGTTGCAGACTAGTCTCAAAGATCTAATACACCAGGGGTTTTGTGGTCTACACTGACATTAACACCAGAAGTAGGAACCTCGGGGCCCCTCTTTTCTTGGTACTGGGGACTTCCAGCTCGTGTTTGCACACTTGCTGTTGCCCATGGTGTGGGTTAGAGATGTTGGCCCTGTCCTGGTGCCTCTTTGCAGAGACATCAGTAGTGCCAGCCACAGAAACCCATATGAAACAGTCTCAGAAGAGATGTTCACCTCCTGATTGAGGTTGGGAGTGTCCCATGGTTCCATTGGATATTCTGTGCAGAAGGATCCTCCTGCACAGGGATATATGGCTCTTGTCTAAGGGAGGAGGAGGAAGAGCTCCTCGTCCCTTTTCCTTTAGATAAATAGTGTAGTGGGCGGTGGGGGCTGTACAAAAGGATCATAGGGAATTTCTGTATCATGAGGAGTGGTTGGGGTCCTGGGTTGAAGCAGTAATGTTGGGCGTGTGTCCTGCTCAGGCCCTCTCCTCTGTTTCTTGTGATGATGTTTCATCATTGCAGAGGGCAATGGAGCATCAATACTAACAAAATTGGCACTTGGCTTTATCAGCCTTTAGACGATAGTGTAGTGCTATGGGAAACATATATCCTCTGTATGTAAATTTGAAGAAGTGGTGCAGGTGTGTGCATGTATTTTTGCCAAAAATCGAGGATACATCAAAATTTCCCATGCTTCAAGAATGAGTGCCTAACATTCCTTGAAAGATCATATTTGAAAATTGAACTGTTGGCCAGTAGAAAAGCACACTAAGGCAGTGGCAATATTGAAGAAAATTCGGACCAACCAGTTCTTTTTGGGCGCTTAACATTGCTGATAATATGCACAAGGTATTTCCATTTAGAGAAAAGGGTGCTTCAAAAAGTAAAAGAATCAGCAGGGCCCCTATATCCGATATTTGAAGACCAAAGTGTAAAGCAGTAAGAAAGGTCTTATACCGTGTGGCACTGGAAGATGCAGAGAATGATGTTGATGGGACCCTCGGTGATATGAGGTAGTACCATCGATTTGGAAGTCAGGTAGGCACTCCATGTGATGGTTGACATAGGCATGATTCCAGAATTGCTCAATATGAGATATGTATAGTGGGGTGATATTGAGGGCATAGTGGATATGGGAGTGCCTGAGGAAGTCCATCATTCATGGAACGGTTCAAGGTCAGTGTGTTTAGGGTGTATGGGAGGCAGTTGTGTTCTTTTAACGAACTCCATTGATCAGAACGACGGTTTTAGTGTTTTAGGGTTTGAAGAGAATGTGGGTATCGTTCAGAGAGAAGCAGAAGGCCGTGGAAGAAGAATAGTAACTGGTAGTTACAACTGAACGAAACTGGACCTTTAATGGTTTCGAAAAGGTAGGTCCCGCGCACACATTGAAAATTACCTAAATACCCTGCACACTTTGACAGATCAAGTGAAAATAACTAAGCTTCCGAGAAAATGAACTAGCAGCATGAGAAAAGACTCATGCTGTATAGTAAATTTGTGCAAATTTTCAATGAACATGTCTCCCCATACCCTTAAAAATTATCATTTGCTAGGATCTACCAAATCATTATCCATGTTTTACCATACCAATGTTTGATATAGGAGTGAACCTTCCACACGGTTTTGTATGATCAGCTAGCTGATCATCGTATGTATTTTGGTAACTGGTTACTTCTTTTCATTCCATTCTCTGCTGAGTGAATCTGATTTCTATATGCTTGGTTTTTTGGGGAATTTCACTGGTTTTGCACATGCTAAGGCACTTGCATTGGGTCCAATATAAAATAGGGTGGCTAAGAAAATCCTACCAAGTCTCTTAGCTGATGTTGAATCGGCACATTAAGCCTGGGAGCAGCAGCTTGCGGCTGGGCTACGTATTCTGCTTCAAGTGGATGTGGTGGAGACAGTTGTTTGTTTCTTGCATTGCCAAGAGACCATCTTGGCTCCTAAGTATTGACATCCACCACCAGTTGGTGGATTTTCTGTCAATGTTGCAAGGCCACCATAGTCACTGTCAGAAGAGCAGTTAGTCAAAAAGGAGAGTCTTTGGGATACCAAAGCCCTAAATGTGGTTGGCCTTTAAGGTATCTGAAAATTCCTTAACAGCAACCAAGTGAGAATCCTTTTGGTGAACATTGAAAGCCTGGCACACACACAACAGCAAACATTAATACAGGTCTGAAGATGTTAGATACATGAGAGATCCTATAAGGATCTGTAGATGAATGTCCACATCTATGCCATCTTTGGTCTGTATGAAGCTGTTTATGAGGATCCATTGGAGGTGCTTGCCACCTTTGTGTCTTGATAGCCAAACTTTTCCAATATGTCTTTGACATACTTTGATTGACTTATGAATAGACCAGTAGGCTTCTGTTTAACCTGCAGCCCTAGAAAGAATGTGAGTTCCCCCATTGAACTCATTTGAAACTTTTTGTGCATTAGGGCCTCAAATTCTTTGCACAACCTATCATTAGTTGAGCCAAAGATGATGTCATCAACATAGATTTGGACAAGAAGAATCTCAGCTTTGATGGATTTAATGAAAAGTGTTTTGTCCAGAGTGCCTCTCTTGAATCCATTCTGTAGAAGATATGATGACAGTGTGTCATACCATGCTCTGGGGGCTTTGTGAAGACCATAGAGAGCTTTGTCTAGCTTGTACACCCTGTCTGGATACTTGTAGTCTTCAAAACCAGGAGGTTGACACACATATACTTCCTCTTCAATTGTCCCATACAGGAAAGCAGACTTAACATCCATTTGATACACTTTAAATCCTTTGAAACTTGCATATGCTAGAAATAGTCTGATGGCTTCAATTCTTGCTACTTGAGCAAAGACATCATCATAATCTATTCCCTCTTCTTGAGTGTACCCTTGTGCTACTAGTCTTGCTTTGTTCTTGATGACTATCCCTCTCTCATCCTTCTTGTTTCTGAACACCCATCTTGTACCTATTGCTCTCTTACCTTTAGGAAGATCCACCAGAGTCCATACATTCTGAATTTTTGAACTGTAAAAGCTCTTCTTGCATAGCTTCAATCCAGGATGAATCCTTTAATGCTTCTGATGCCTTTTTAGGTTCCAATTGAGACATGAAACAGGCATGTTCAAAAGCAGCTAGACTGAATTCAGGAACTGCTAGTTCAGCAGCAGCAGTCTCATTTTGAACCATTTTCCTTGTTTGAACAGGAGTGCTTGGATCACCCAGTATTTGATTGAGAGGGTGATACTTGTGAACTCTTAGTGTGGGCTCTCTCTCTGTTTGAAAGGAAGTTCCAAGGTTTGTATCATCTCCATCAGAACCAGTGAATGGTTTAGTTTCTGAAACAGCTTGACTTGAATCTGGGACTGTTTCCTGTTGTGTTGGAGCTGTTCTTTCAGAACTTTGGAGTGGCACTTCAGTGTCTGGATTTGTATCATTCAGGACCCCTGGAGGATCACAAGACAGAAGTGGTAGAGTGGTGAAATCATCCCAACTTGTTGAATCTGCAGCAGTCTGAGACTTTGTGTCAACAGCATGAGAAATTGTATTGGCAGCATGAGAATTTGTGTTAGCAGCTTCAACCCTGTATGCATCAGCTTCTGCAGTATACTCAACAAAGCTCAGAGAATTTGTTAGTGAATCTAAATCAAACAACCAATCAGGACCAGTGCCTTTGATATTAGCAGTATTTTCATTAAATTCAACATTGGCACTTTCTTCACTTGTTTTAGACACACTGTTGTATACTCTATAGGCTTTGCTTTGAGTTGAGTATCCTACAAAGAATCCTTCTTCAGCCTTACTCTCAAACTTCCCTAAGTGAGTCTTAGTGTGAAGAATATTACATGGGCATCCAAAAGGCTTGAAGAAAGCTATTAGGGGACTTCTATTATGGAATAACTCATAGGGAGTTTTTCCTTGAGATTGGACAACTTGAACCCTATTTAGAACATAACAGGCTGTATTAACAGCTTCTGCCCAGAAAGTCATTGGCAGATTTGAATCAGCTAGCATTGTTCTAGCAGCCTCAATTAATGTTCTATTCTTTCTTTCCGCTACACCATTTTGCTGTGGTGTTCTTGGTGCACTATATTGTCTAGCAATGCCTTTGGACTCACAGAAACTGTTTAGAATTTGATTTTTAAATTCAGTTCCATTGTCTGATCTTATCACCTTAACTTTGGAATTGGATTGGTTTTCTATCTTAAGAATAAAAGACTTAACTAGCTCAGCAGTTTCATCTTTGGACCTAAGAAAGTAAACCCAAGTAAATCTGGTGAAATCATCAACAATGACTAAACAGTATGCCCTTTTATTCAAACTCAAAACAGATGTTGGACCAAATAGATCCATATGTAACAACTGAAGAACAGATGAGATTGAATTTACTTCTTTGGCCTTATGAGAAGTTTTGTGTTGCTTACCTTTAAGACATGCTACACAATGATCATCACAAATGAACTCCTTTTGTGGTAATCCTCTTACCAGATTCTTTTTAACTAAATCATTCATGGACTTGAAGTTCATATGACACATCCTTCTATGCCAAAGAGCAGATTCATTTGATGATGCTTTGGATATTAAACAGCTTAAAGTATTTGATTTAGTCAAGAGAGCTGTGTCCAGGCAGTAAACATTGTCCTTTCTTGGTGTTCTAAGTAAAACAAGATTTTCAGGAATTTTGAAATCCTTTGAAAGAACAATGCACTCAAAATCTGTGAACAGAACAATGTTTTGCTTGTCACAGATTTGAGAGACACTCAATAAATTGTACTTAAGCTGTTCAACATACAGAACATCATGGAATGTCATGTTGCCTGCATTTACAGTACCTTTACCTGTAACCTTACCTCCTTTTGAGTTGCCTCCAAATGCAACAAAACCTCCATCAAAGCCTTTGAAATTTGACAAGCATTCAGAATTGCCTGTCATGTGCCTAGAGCATCCACTGTCCAGATGCCATCTTGTTCTATGAGGAGACCTGTGGTTGCCGTGCGCAAATAACAGCTTAGTTAGTAGTGGAGTAAACCCAAACCAAATTGGTTTTGGGTTGGCCTTGTACATTAACATAACTAAAAACTGTTTTTGACTTCTTATATTTGGTGAGATCTACTGATGGAGTCTTTGGAGAGTATTTAGTGATAATATGAGGTATCCAACTATTTTGATCATCTTTTCTTCTAACAGTCTCAGATGATTCACTAGCAGCTCCAGTTTGATGCCCAGCAGCTTGAGTTGTGTTTGTAGTGCTAACAGTTTCAGTTTTTGCACTAACAGCATCAGATTTTGACTTAGCAGTCTGATCATTTGCATTAGCAGTTTGAGCAACAGATTTGTCCTTGACACACCATATTTGTTTAAAACTTGATTTAGGCTTTGCCAAAACTTGTTTTTGATGTGTGGACTGTTTTTTATTAACTTTTGAGAATCTGTGATCAACTGTTTTCTTTGGAGCTGCTGTGGAAGGTTTTACTTTTGAGTGCTTTGCCTGATTAGGATTTGATTTTGTGTGATGCACAGTCTGTTTTGCAACAGCTGGTTTGTAAAAACAATCCTTGGCTAAGTGATTCTTCCTTTCACAGTGAAAGCATCTTTTGACAGTTTGAATTGGAACACCAGACTTTTCTGTCAATTTCTGGTTCTTGTTTCTCTGGTTTCCTCTTACCTGCTGTTGTTTAGGAAACTTTTGAACACCATGCTTTTGGCATGTGCAGATAGAAACAGATTTACCTCTTTAAGTTCCTTTTGATGAAGATGCAGTGTTACAGTTAGAATGTACAGAAACTTGTGGAGTAGCATTGCATTCACTCATCTTCTCTTTTCCTTTCTTACTGGGAACTTGGACTTCTATGGGTGCACTCTTTGTGTCACAGTCTCTATTTTGACTCTTATCTTCTTTTAATTCAGGACTGTTATCAAGGATAGGATCTACAATAGTCATAGACTCATCTAGTGGTTCATTGACAAGTCTATCAGCAACCTCACTCATTGGGTGTATGTACTTGTTATTATATGGAGGTGGAGTAGCTCTGTATCCTATTCCTTCTTTGGGATTGACCTGAGATTTCACTCTATCTTTGAATTGAACTTCCATTAGGTGTTCTAGCTTTTGATTTGCTAACTTGAAGTTACCTAGATCTATGTTAACAGATTCCAGTTTCTCATTAGCCTCTAACACCTTCTGTTCAGTTTCTTCTACCTTTTTATTCAGAGATTCTATTTTCTTATTGAGTTCCTTTTTCTCCCATTCATGATAGTTTCTATCATACCCCATTTGAATCTCATTATCCTTATAATCATTGATCTGTTTTTCCAGATCTTCTATGGCTTGCATATATTCATATCTCCTTTCTTCCATCTTAGCTAGAGTTTTGCACATGCTCTCATTATGATCTCTGCACTTTTTAACCATATTTTTGCATGATTGAGAGCAGAGTTTAGAATTTACATCAGATGATAGTTCAGTGGAGGAGACATTTGATGTTTCTGCCATAAGTGCTTGATTTTGGAATTCTTCCTCTGTCTGATCACTCCAGTCAAACACATTGTCTTCTTGAGAGAAAGTGCTGTTGATGAGGAAGCTTGGATGGGCTGTGAAGTCCTTGATGGCTGTTGACCTTGAGATCTACATTCTCTGGCAAAGTGACCAAGCTTATGGCATTTATAGCATTCCACTTTTGATTTATCAAAAGATGGTTTGCCTTCTGTTTTGGCTTGAAAGTTGGTCCTACCAGTTCTTTTCAGAAATCTTTTGGCTCTCATGGTCAGCATTGCATGTTGCCACTTTAAATCCATCTCTTCAAGATCATCTGGATGAATTTGTTCCAAGTCTTCAACATTTAGAGCAAATAATCCATCATTGGCAACAAAAGCTTCATAATGAGTTTCAGCAGAATTGCCATCACCACCTGAAAAAGAATCACAGTTATTAGATTTTTCAGAGGACAGAAGAGCAGTGTTGTGATTATAAGAAAAGGATTTCTTTTTAGCATCAATCTCAGTCTCAAACACTCTTAAACTGTTATACAGATCATCCAATTCTATCTCATCAAGAGTGTCTTTTGTTCTCCACTGTGCAGCATAGACTGTCCATTCTTCTCCAAGAGATCTGAGAAACTTTCTGTTGACTTCATCTTGATCCAGATTGACCTTTGCACTTTCCAGTTCACTTATCAGTTTGTTGAACCTGTCAAAGATTTGAGTGAGGTTTTCATTCTTGCCACCAGAAAAGTTTTCATACTGCTGTTTCAAGAGGTCTTTTTGATTTCTCTTGGTACTGGCATTACCAGCAAACCTCTTCTCTAAGGCATTCCAAAGAGAGTGAGCAGTATAAAACTTTTTGAACTGATGTTGATAAGCATTAGGAATGGCTATTTGTAATAGTGTGAGTGCTTTCACTTCATTCATTCTAGCCTTCCTTTCAAGTTCAGTTTTTGGAGGAGTTTTGACTGGTTTTCCCTCATCATCAAGTTCTGGATCAACTACAGGAGGGAATTCAACAGCTTCCCATATGGCATAATCAATGAATTGAATATGCTGTTGAATCCTGAGTTTCCACATCTCAAACTCAGTGGGCTTGAGCATAGGCACTTTGAGTCCTTGCCCAGATCCACTGCTGCTATTTTCAAATTCCATTGTAAAAGATTAAAAATTTGAAAGAAAGTTTTCGACTTTGAAAAACAAAGAACGACCTGTGGCTCTGATACCACTTGTCAGGATCTAGAACTGAATAACCAAGATTAACTGATTTGAAATTTATCAGAGTATAAATCAATAATCTTGCTTTGAATCAAAGTTTAATTAAGAAGTTTGCGGAATAACACTTAATTATTTTGACAAAAACTTTCAGAACCAATAAAGCATAAAACATATGAAGTAATCAGGACTGTTTGTATTGCTGAATTCAATGATTACAATCACCTCTAATCTGTTTTGATTAGACGAAGAACACAAACTGTTCTTAGGGTTTTACAACCTTAGAGGCTTAAGAAAACTTAATCAACAAAGCAATTACAGACTCAAAAATATGTAGAAAACTTCTATTTTTACTTCTATGACCTATTCTCTGTATTTATATTGCTTTTTGGACTTGTTTCCTTGAAGGACTATGACTTCTCTGATAGTAGATATGCTGGAATCTTCGTGTAGATATCTTTCCTGAAAATCAGCACTTTCTGTTTATGAAACTGTTGAGCAGCTTGAATCTCTTGACAGCATGAACTGAGCAGCTTGAGTTGTTTTGCTCTGGCAGCTTGAACTTTTACACTGGCAGCTCGAGTTTCTTCAACTAGCAGCATGAACTTTGTATTTACATAAAAAATCTACTAACAGTCTGAGAAGTCTAACTAACAGCTTGAGCATACTTAAACTATTTCCCAACACAATTACTCATATTTACGAATTCTTGAAGTTTTGGTTCGGTTTTTAGTGAAAACCTATGATTCTGGTTTTGATTGTTAATGCATGTTGGATGTTAGTGTTACATTGTTAAAATCGAGTGTTAATTATATAGTATACAAAATTTCAGATTCCAATTTCACTTCTAAGTATGATTTTGAGATTAGTGTGTGTTTTTAGTGTGTGTGTTCATCGAGACTTGTAGAAAAATGGACACAAATGCGAGATTTTTGGTACATTATGGCATGATTGTAAGTTAATATAGTACATTTAAGTTCATATTTACAATTTTAGATACAAAAAAAACATGCAAAAATGGTCCAAGTATAAATTTCTGGAAAAAGTTGGAAAATAATAAGTATGAACTCGGATCTGAAAGGACCGAATTCGGGCACTGTTCATCCAATTCGGACCAGTAGCAGTTCGGACCTACACTGACTTCGGACCCAATTCAATTCGGACCATCACCCTATTTCGGATCCTGTCCTAATTCGGACTAACCCACTTCGGACCACTACCCCATTTCGGACCAACACCCAATTCGGACCATCCGGATTTCGGACCATCCGAATTCGGATGTGGTCCGAATTCAGTTAGAAATTCATTTAAATTACAGAATATAAGATTTAAGCATTTACTGACACAAATTCACTATTACATTTACATTACAGATCATTGTGGTGTTATCAAAACACACATTGATTCAGAGACAAATCACACTATACCAATCATTGTGAGTAACAAATTGTCATTCTAACATTTATTGTTTTTGCATTCATGTTTATATATTCAATGGCATGTTCACATTGTTCATATACATCATTTGGCACTCGTACATGATTTGTTGTTATGATGCACACTCGTACTTGACATGTAACACACATGTAGCCAGCGTTCATTTGAAAGTGCATCTATTTACATCATGCTTGCACTGCATGATCATTTACTTCACAATCTGATGCCACCTGGACTGGGGCTGGCAGCAGGCCACTGTCGGGGACTGATCATTCCACTCGTTATCCCGTCAGGTTCGGCACATCCCCGATCAGCATTTGAACTGCCAACCCATGCTTGCACTGCATGGTTTACACATACATTGAGGCTTACACTGCCTGTTTTCACATACATGGGGCTTACACTGCCCATGGTTAAGCATTGCTTGTAAAGAAATATTTGTTGTTTGCATAATCTGTTATCTCACTAAGCATTAGCTTACTGTTGACTCACCATGTTTTCAGGCAAAGGCAAAGGAGTAGTTGGACCTTCTACTTAAGCATTTCACTTCAATATCCCGGAGACTTTAGAAGCTATTGGTACTTGAATGTAATAGCTTTGGGCTGGGATTTTCTACTTTCAAAACACTTTGTGATGTTGTAATAGTTAGACTTTATCACTGTAGACATGTATTCTATTGCTTTAGTGTGGAACTGCTTAAATCTAATATAAGTATTCAATTTTAATTATCATAATATACTTTGGGTTGTTTGTTGATCCTGGTGATTCTAATTATACTATCAAAACAAGAGGGTGTCACAGGCAAGTTAATGGCAATATGGATACACCCATCACGATCTTACACAACAAGATGAGTATTATTCTCATCCACCAACAATCCAGGTATAATGTATGATATTGAGAATTATATATTCGGTTTATTGGATGGTTGATATTAATTTTTTTTATCAATTTTATATAGGAACCAGTACGATACATCCATCCACTCATGAATTGAATTCCATCATTTTTTTCAACCATATGTCATCGGCATAGAAGATGTTGAAGGTGATGGAAATTGTGATTTTCGATCAATAGTTGTTATAGGTCGACATTAAAACGATGGCCAACAGTTCGCGATGAATTATTGGATGAGTTACGTAAAAATAAGAAACATTATAAAACAATCATCGCTTACGGAAGAGTGAAAAAATCTTTAAATTGGAAAGGTTCCGGATTTGCACCAAGTCATCGTTGGTTGTTTATGCCTGATTCTGGAATTTTGATCGCTAATAAGTATGAGTGCATTCCTTTATTGTTTAACAAATGAAGGCAGCAAGACGTAATTTCCTCTTTGGTCAACCGCACGTTCTGAAAATGAATCCATCACAATCGCACATGTATATGAATCATTTTATAAAAGTTGATCTGCAGGAAGGTCACCCAATGCCGACTGTTTGTGGGTATAACTTGCGTTCCAAAAAAACAAAAAAAAGTGGATGGGAAAATTAGTATAAAGATCGGTTACTTGCCTATAAACAAGCCCATAATACTGAATGTAATGTGCATGTACTGTTGGATTTATAATTTGTACAAATTTATTTTTATCAAGGGATATTATGTGATTTATGAAATTATTAAATTATCTTTTTGGTAATTAAGGGGGGGGGGGGGGGGGGGGGGGGTGTGATTTAATTTATATAATTCATTAACACTCACTGAATAATGATTAAATGGTTAAATAAATAATTATTATTATATAATCAAATCAATCGATAATCATTTAATAGTTATTTAATGATTAATAGTCAAATCAATTAATAATTACATAATAATTAAAAAGGTAATTAGGGGGGTGTAATTAGCGAGGGGCGTATGTATAGAATGACCCTAAAATACTAGATTAGTCTAGGGTTTCACCAAAAAAACAAATATTTATATCCACATAAGACAATATTACAATATTTCAGCAACCTGAATTTGCTCAACCAATTAGATTTTTTAGATGGGTAGGAAATTGCTCAAAAATCCTACTATATTTATGGTTATCCTCCACTATATATATTACAATTTTACGAAATATTATCTTCATTGTTCATATATATATATATATATATATATATATATATATATATATATATATATATATATATATATATATATATATATATATATATATATATATATATATATATATATCTCAAATCTTTATTACAAGAACAACTGAATTTAAACTCACTAAGGTTGAACTTATCTCGTAATTAATTAATCATTGGTAACGACAAAAATCATTATTTTATAAATTGGTTTGAAACCCAATTTACCAAAATATCAAATTTAAATAAATTCCCGAAGATAGAGTTATAATGATAAATATTACCACAATATGACTTTTATAAATTTTCTATAAATTTATAAATTTATCAATATTATAAATAATTAGAAAACATTTTATTATAAAAGTCTGTGAATTCAATATTTCAGCAATTCATACACATTCAATCACAATCATATGAACAATTATATCAACACATAAAACCAAATGCTTTATTAAGATGAGAAGAATATTACACTTGTGTTCTTGACAATTCTTGCACATTAATTCATCTCTCTGTATGTGTGTAAGTGATCCCCCTCATGAACAGTAGCCTATACTCCTATTTATATACACAACACACAAGTATTGTGTATTTACACAAACAACCCCTATACTATTGAGTATTTACAATACAGCCCCTGAACTTATTAACAATATAATTGTTTACATCTCTATATAATATTTATACCTAACAATGTCCCCCTTAGAGATGAAAACAATTATTACAATTAAAATTTAAGGTCGGAATCTTCAAACCCTGAACATTTGATAAACTTGATTTCAACTCTATAAATGTTCCTAACAAAGTCATAGCACTAAAAACCGAGCCAACCCATAACAGGTAGTATCTGCATCACCCTCTCTACATGGGTTTTGGCTCATAACAATAACAAAGCCATAGAAGAATAAAGCAACCATAATATTTTTTATTATGATTATCAATAATTAACACATGAACAAATTATATTCAACAAATCATAATATAAGACTTATGATTACCATAATAATTTAACTAGTATTAAAAGATGGGAATAATGTATAATCTTTCACCACACAATGAAACACCACTCACCATCCACTTATATTGTTAAAAATATATTGGTTTTACTAATTGTTTTCAAGTTAATTGTTTCAAGTAAGTTGATGCCTTTTTACTTGCAAGTTAATTTGGGTTTTATGTGGGCCTTGGATCTTTATCTCATCTAGTGTATTGGGTCTATTGCTGCTTGTCTCACTCTTATTGAAACGTCCAGCACTTTCTGCATATGATTTTTTATTTAGAGGGCTCAACCTAGCTTGTGAGGTAAGTTTTAATTTGTTGTTATTTTCTCATAAATAGAGTGTTGAGAGCAAACGTGAGAGTTCGCCTTCTCTGGTTATTGGTTTCGGCTTTTCATCCTTTTCATCAGAAAAGTGTAAGTTGTTAATTCTGTAATTGTTTATCTCTTTGTAATTGTTGTTCTTGTCAGGTTTGTTTCCTTTTGTATTGTAATAGTTAAGTGAGTGGGTGATTGTACTTGTCGGTATAATTCACTGTGTGTTTTTTCTTATAGTGAGGATTTTAAATCTGTATGCAGTTTTGGTCTTTGATCGGTTGTTGTTTAGGGTTCTTGGAAATTTATGGTGTTTTTGGTTATTGTTCTTTATTTATTTCTTTTGAATCTATTTTGCAAACATGGTATTAGAGCCAGGTTGCTCTGGCTTATAGTTTCCCATGTTGGCTTAGGGTTTGCATTCATGAAGATTATCGGTGAATGTGAATCTAGGGTTCCGAAAATGTAGGTTCTCGAGTATGGTTCAGGTTAGGGTTTTTCAAGGTTCATTTTTCGATATGTTCAAAGGTTGAATCTGGTGTCGCTTTTCAAATGTGACGTTTGAATGGTTATTGGTTGATTTTGTTGGTGTTCTTCAAAAGGGTTTCGTCTTGTAATGTTTTTTGGTGTTGAACGGGTTTCAGAAATATGTTCATTGTCTCAAGGGTTGTGATTTTAAGGTTTTCTTGTCTCTGCTTCCCTATTATTATTCTCGATCGATTTTTGTTTTTTTGTTTTTTTTCCTTCGAACAGGTCTTCATGAGGTTTGTGTTCATGAGGTAACCATTGATTGAATGCTAACCTAGGGTTTCGGTTTTTATTTTTTATTTTTCGGGTGTTATGACTCGTATTCATGAGGTTTCAATGAATGAATGCAAGCATAGTTTTAAGTTGTCGCTGGTTGGTCGTTTTTCGCTTTCTGAATGCAACCTTGATCTCTTTTTTTTGCCTCGCTGTAGTGGTCTGTTCTGGTTCTTGGCTGTATGTTTTTTTAGCAAGAACCCTTAACATAACCGATCATTGACCATTACCTACGATTACAACTGAAGTAAGAAAACCCAAGGATGAAGAAGGTACAAATATGTGGAAATATTTGTGTATGCTTCTTTTGTTATCTGTTGATCCTTACTACTTTATGTTGTTTGACTTCCGCTGTGTTATTGGTTATTCTCATTGGGTGTTCCTGCTACTTGAGGTTCAAGTCACCTTAAATAAGTGGAGTACTCTATAAGGATTCTGTAAATCTCTTGTGCAGTAGCAAGTACCTCTTCTTGGGAGTTTCTAAACATACAGGAATCAACTGCCCCTGAGAATCATACTTGGCCTATAGACGATGATATATTATTTTGCTTTTCTTGTGCTTTGTCCTCTATGTTGTATTTGTTTGTGTCCTTGGTTATCAGGTGTTGTGGTGTGTGTGTGTGTGTGTGTGTGTGTGTGTGTGTGTGAGGTTATGTACTGGCTTGACCTAGCGTTTGAACATTCGTGGAATCCTGTCATTCACGGGCTTGACCTCTGTGTGAGTTAGTGGTTTTTGGTTATTTGATTTCGTGTTTTCTGAAATATCCTTTTTTTGTTCGGTTAGGTGCTGATATATAATTGTTGTTATTGTAATTGCATATGGTAATTGTTTAAGAGTTAAAAAGGTTGTTTGACATGGTGGGTTATTTTGGTTTGAGTATTTTTAATTGTCAACCTAATACGTGTAGTTGTATTATGTCTACTTGGAATTGAAGTTGAATTGAAAGTAAAGGTTAAGCAAATTGTTAATTTCTTGAGGTCGTGTAAAAGTGATTATGGTTGGTCTCAATCTTAATATATCATATATTCCAGAGTAGCTGACCTCTAGATATATATATGAAGGTATGGTCCTTGAAAAATTCTCCCCCTTATTGTCAAAATGATTGTCGTAAGATGGGTGTTAAATTTGGCAAACGATACTAGATAGGATTTGGTTTTAGCTTGATATAGATAATGCCTTTGATATGGAGAGTTAAAAGAAGATAAATTATATCTTTACCTTTGATCTATTTTGATAAAGATAAATTAGAATTTGCAAGCTTGTTAAGTTTTGTATGTACTTAAAGCCTTAAACATGCCTCTAGGAAATGGAATGGAAAGTTATTTGCTGCACTTATGGAAAATGGCTTTATTCAATGTAAGAAGTAACTAATTCTTGTTTGCTAAAAGTGTGCATTCTTTTGTTATTACATTGTTAGTATATGATGTGAATGCTACTATAGCTGCTGAAAAATTGCTTTGTTTTTTTTTTTTTTTCTGAAATTGAGTTCAGTCCCATTTATCAAAGTAGTTTTATAAGTTGTAAAAGTTATGAAAAAGCTATTGATGTGTACTTGAAACCATACCTGAGTGTAAAAGGTTAGTTGGAAAATTGGTTTACATAACTTTGTCCAAGCTTAATATCACTTATATTGTTCATGTTTTTGTCATTGTGTGTATAATCCTAGGAAGTCTCTTGTAAAGTGCGCTCCAATGATATTTTAAAGGTGAACCAGATAAAGGATATAAAGTTTTTTAAAGTCTACTATAAGTTGTCAAATATGTTTAATTAGGTTGGTAAAATGTGTTTCAAGATAATGGTTGGTTAGTTATGGTTGAAAATTATTGTAAAATGTGGTTTGTGTTAATTGTTGATTAGTTATGGTCTAGTGATTAAAAGTTATTTGTTGGTTTCTATGTTATTAAAGAGTTTTTTTAAGATCTTTTTGATGTAAAAATGGTTGTTTATGCTGGTAGTATAACATAAAAATAAAGTTGTTAAATTTGTTTTTCTGTTGTCTTGAAAATTGGTGGTTAAAATTAAGTTGGTAATATGTTAATGGTTGAAAGTTACCCTAGTAGAGTTGATGGAAATTTATTTTGTTAAATTAAGTTGGTAATATGGTTAGTGGTTGGAAGTTAATCTAGACATTTTCCTTGTTAAGAAGTTGTTAAAAAAGTGTTGTTGTTATGATTTATGGTTGAAAGGTTGTGGATCGTAGTGTTGTAATTCAATTTACGGTTAATCTTGTGGTTGAAGTCTGTCTCTATGTTGTTAGAGAGAATGTTTTGGAAGGGGTTACTGAAGTAAATTGTTTTCTAGCTGATAGTATAGCAGAAAGGTGAAGTTGTCAAATGTGTTAAAAATAAGTCGGTTATTATATGTTTCAAGATAGTTGTAGGTCAGTTTTTGGTTGGTTGTTGTTGTAATGAATAATAATAATTCAGGTTCCTGGTTGTTATTGCTTGGCCTGCAGCTCCACTTCTTGTTCTACTTGTATTTGTGGATCATCATGAGTTCTAAGTTTGACATTAAACTTGTTTAACATGTATCGTTGTTGCATTGATACGGTAATGTTAACATTAAATACATATGGCTAATTCTAACAAAGGGTTGTTTAATTTAGTGGATGTTTCTGGGTTAAATTTGATTGTGTCTCATTAAAATGGAATGTTGCTTAAGTGATTAAAATTGTAGATTAAATTCACATTGTTCGGTGTGTTAATTGTTTCTGTATATTGTGTGAATTTGTTGTATGTGTATCAATTTATTAATAAAGTGGGTTGTATGCTAAGTCTGGTGAATTTAAGTGGCCTAATGAGTGTAAGTGGGCTATCATTGGTGTTCAGCGTATGAAAGCATGAACGATTAAGTGAAACTTTAAATTTGGCATATGTTGTTCAAGTTAGTTGTTCGTAAAACCCGCGTGTGTCCATTGGCCTTGTAAGTTGCAGGTTGATTAGCTTTGGTTAGCTTGTTGGTTTGCTGTTTTAGTTTGCGGGTGTTTTGGTCCGAAACTGGTTTATACTTAGATTCTTACAAAGACTCGGGAGGTAAGTCATATTTTGACGCGTCACACACCTAAAGGGTGCATCGTAAGGGTTCCAGGTGAGTTGTCTATATATAATGTTATTTGTTCATCTGTAGAGATGCTTTCGTCTTCCACTTCTTGAAAGTGTTAACTTGGTAAGGGTTTTATTGGTTCTTCTTATAGCTGCATACATATATATATATATATATATATATATATATATATATATATATATATATATATATATATTTGTGTGTGTGTGTGTGTGTGTATATATTTTTATCATATGTCCTTAATTGTTCTAAATTGTTTTTTATGTTGTTTTGTTTGTGTGGTTCTCTGTGAATATGGTTAAGTTTTCCAACATTCTTCCTTAACCACACTCACAATTAACTTGAGGGGGTGTTAAAAATATATTGGTTTTAATAATTGTTTTCAAGTTATTTATTTCAAGTAAGTTGATGCTTTTTTACTTGCAAGTTAATTGATGGGTTTTATGTGGGCCTTGGATCTTTATCTCATCTAGTGTATTGGGCCTATTGCTGCTTATCTCACTCTTATTGAAACGTCCAACACTTTCTGCATATGATTTTCTATTTAAATGGCTCCACCCTAGCTTGTGAGGTAAGTTTTGATTAGTTGTTATATAACAATTATACCAAGAAACAAGAACGAGATTTCTCAACAACTAACTTCATTCAATAACCCTAAATCACAAGACCACAACCAACGAAAAACAAGAAGAAAAAATCTCAGAACAGCAAGAAGGGAGCATTCAATCACGAAAAATTCATGAACACAACCCTAACGGAGGATGACGGTACAGATGCAAGCCATGGAACTTCACATAACAGCGAAAGACTAACAGCCTCTTAGGGTTACGAGAGCAATCCCTAATCCACCAGGGAGCCAAAATCGCCCAATCGGGAACCCCAATCGCCCAGTAACGTGGCTCATGATACCATGAAGAAAAGATTAAGCAAGCAACATTTTATTGAATAAAAACTCTAAAACAATCGGTTATAGACCACCCTATTACTTACAAACAAAGCTCACTACATCGCTCTTGTAACTCTACACCAACAGGTGAAGAATTACTCACACAACACGATTACAACATAAACTATAAGATCTTTACAAGATCTTGTACATTAACCCTAACAGATTTACAGAAACCCTAATCTTCATGATGAAGATGAAAAGGGCACAAACAAGAAAAAGAAAGAACTTTGAACCAAACTGAGAACCATTAGCCAAAGAGCCTTTTGTAAATTAAAACTAAAAAAAATGAATTTCCTCTTTTCACAGCTCAAGGCACGACACTTTATAAAACATAAATGAATTTTCATCTCCAACCCTTACAACTTCAAGACCTTTCAATTTCTACCCTGCAGAAACAACAATATAAAAAACCTGCAGAAATTTATCATAAAATAACCCACTAACTTTTAAACAATTAAAACACACTCACAATTAACTTGAAACCATATTTGATACATCATTTAACATGTTTTTTTTCTCATAAATTGAGTGTTGAGAGCAGACGTGAGAGTTCGCCTTCTTTGGTTATTGGTTTCAGTTTTTCATCCTTTTCATCAGGAAAGTGTAAGTTGTTAATTCTGTAATTGTTCAACTCTTTGTAATTGTTGTTCTTGTCAGGTTTGTTTCCTTTTGTATTGTAATAGTTAGGTGAATGAGTGATTATACCTGTTGGTATAATTCATTGTGTGTTTTTTCTTGTAGTGAGTATTTTAAATCTGTATGTAGTTTTGGTTTTTGACCGGTTGTTGTTTAGGGTTCTTGAAAATTTATGGTGTTTTTGGTTATTGTTCTTTATTTATTTCTTTTGAATCTGTTTTGCAAACATATATATTAAAATCATCCATGTGATTAAAATCTCATTAATTTAGTCAAACAATTGAAGAGGGTCCAAAAGGTTTTGATTAATAAGCACGGCGTAAAACCATTAATTGTCCAAAAGAGAATTATTAATTCAATCCATCTCCCTTTTGGTAGTTCAACCAGAGAATACGACCAACAACTTCGACACTATTCAGGTTAATTCAATGTATTCATAAACAAAGAATAAAACCAATTGGAAATTTGAATCAGTGAATCTAGATGCATGGCAGTTTACTAAAGGGATAATGACACCAAATAGCTATATACTTTTAAATTTGTTTACATTTATGTAGTGTACTTTTTATTTGTGCACATTTGATAGTCAAACTTTTAAAAGTGTTTCAATTAGGTAGTTGTGTGACCTGATGACCGGTACAACAGGTTACCCTGATTAGTCAAACTTTCTTTTTGTACACATTTATGTAGTGTACTTATTCTTTTGTGCACATTTGGTAGTCAAACTTTTGAAAAGTGTTTCAATTAGGTAGTTGGGTGACCTGATGTTACCGGTCATCAGGTCACCCAATTACCTAACTGAAACACTTTTACAAGTACACTACATTAATGTGCACAAAAAAGGTACACTACATTAATGTGTACAAATTCAAAAGTATATAGCTATTTGGTGTCATTTTTCCTTTATTAAATAACCAATGGCAATTCTTCAAAGGGAACAACAAAAAAGGAAGGAAAAAACAACAAATAAATATTGAAGCCAAACCATCTTTTGGTCAAACCATAGACAATAGGAGTTGAATCCAATCGGTCCCTTTTGAACACATGTGCAACATTGAAAACTTAAACAAATGTGCATGGCAGTAGTTGGTTTTTTTTATTTGGCGCAACATGAAACAAACCAACTGAGAAATTTCATTTGCAAAACCAAAACACGTTAAGAGGGTGTTTGGATTTGCGTTTAAAAAAGTGTTGTAGTGTTTTGGAAACTAATAATTAGATAATAGTTGTATTCAAAAGTGCTGCCGGAAATGTAGTGTTTGGTTTTGGTTCTGCTGGTTGCTATCATAACTATCAAATAATCAGTTTTTAAAGGTGTTTGGATTTGCGTTTGAACTTGTAAAATGACCAAATAATCACTTATTAAGCAAATAAACTACATTTTTTAACTTATGAAAAAGTGTGGTGGGACTAACGCTAAACGCAAATAATCACTTATTAACATATGCAATCAAAACACTTTAAATCAATTATTTGCGTTATTGTAATGTAATAAGCTAATAATTCCGTTTATAACTAAAACCAAACACCCTCTGTTGATGCGCAATACAACAAGAGTGACGGTGACTGGTTAATCCAATGCCTATGCACTCCAACAAAATAAAATATTAGTTATTTTAATAGAGCCATATAAATTGCAGCCACTAGTTTCAAAATGATGATATAGGTAGCGCCGTAGCGATCACAAAACCCAATATTCTGAGTCCATTGTAAAATAAAAATTGCAATCCGAGGAGCAAAGACATGTAGTTCTAATTATTCAACAAATATGGTAGGCTCTGATACCACTTGTTAGATATACTTTAATAATAAACCGGATCAAGGATATTGCTAAATCATTAAGATAAACCATAAACTCATACCTGAATCCATTGATATCGTCTTCTTTATGCTGAAACCTAATGACGAACGAACAGAGTTGTGAGATTCTTTCTCACCTAAAGCCTTAATGTTTTAGACCGAACAACAGATCTTTGATACATGGAGATTAGGAATCTTAGGGTTGCTTTAGGGTATTGAGGATCCTCACTATATATGGAATGAGAATTAGGGTTACCATCAAATCCTAAAGCCCAATAGTATTAGTTTATTAATTAATAGTTCAATAAGTCTGTTAAAGATAAAGCCCAATAATTTAAACATATAAATCCATCAAAATAGATTTTCTAACAGTAAATTTTATCAGTCATAAATATACATGTGAAAAATAAAATAATTTATTAATTGAATACCAACTTAAGTGTGAGTTCTAGTTATATAAATATAAATATTAACCGTTACTTAATTTAGTCATATTTGTTGTAACTATATGTATTAGGTTTACTAGAAAAACTAATTTATTGATTAATAAGGAATACTAATGTTGAGTTTTTTTTTTTTTTGCCAAAACATGGTATTTTTGAATTTTATTTCCCAAATCATGATAGTTTTAAATTTAATTCCAAAATGATTGCATTTTCTTTTTTCATTAAAAAAAAGAAAGAAAATAGGTAACTGTTGGAATTCCACCTTCCACGCCTCCACGGTAAAAAAAAGGTGGCTTCCTTCCGAAGAAATCGCCCCCACCCCTGTGAAACCCTTCCGACCTCTGTCAGTGACTTCGTCGCCGAGAAACTTGTCTTCGTCGCTTGAGAAACTCGTCTCCATCGCACCTGAAAGACTCTCTGCCGGCGCATCTGAGAGACCTCCGTCGGCGCACTTAAGCGGCCCTCTGCCGGTGCCGGAATTCGCTGCCCATCTGGTATGATTTCGCTGCCCATCTATTTGTGTTATTCATGTTTGTGTGGGTTAACCCCGAGTAGCGGTGTGTGTAAAGTAAGCTATGTGTGTGTGTACCCCGAGCAACATGTGTGTGTGTAAGTAAGTTGTGTTTGTGCGTGTGCGGCGTGTGTGTGTGTGTGTGTGTGTGTGTGTGTGGGCAGCAATGTGTGTGTGTAAGTAAGTTGTGTGTGTACCCCGAGCATTGTGTGTGTAAGTAAGTAGTGTGCGCGCGCGCGTAAGTACTGTGTGTGTGTGTGTGGGCAGCAGTGTGTGTGTGGGCAGTAGAGAGATTATTTATCATGCCCACATAGATTAATTTACCCATGATCCTTACTTTTGGTTCTAAGTTCTTTCTTACACAATCATGCAACACCGAAATATGGCTCCATGATTATTCGGTTGTTATCATACTATTCTTGTTGTACTACTTGATTTTTAATAGTTTAATATCGTTAATTTTACAGGCTTTGGAGATTCTTTTATCGTTATGGCAACACAAGAATATTCTAACGTCGTATTAGGCATGATTCAAAACAAGGACTTCAACACGATTTCTCAATATGTTGTTGCTAACAATGCAATGGACAGTGGATTTGGAGATGATGAATTTAAAGAAGACGAATTTGATGTTGATAGTTTAAATGGAGATGAATGTGAGGTACCTTCTCATTTTACTACGGTTGATAATTGGACGGTATCAGATGTCGAAAGTAAGAATGATTTAACTCGGGAACTAGGCAAAGATTGTTTTAAAGATAAAGAAGAACTTATTAGAGCTATCAATCTTGATACCATCAAGATGCATAGACAATATGAAGTCATTGAGACATGTCCAACCATTTGGAAAATAAGATGCAAGTTATATTTACAATGTGGTTGTAAGTGGCAACTTCGTGCATGCAAACGTAAACGTAGTGGGTATTTTCAAATTACACGTTACACTGGTCCACATACTTGTTTACTTGATCAGATTACTCAAGACCATCCAAACATAGATGCAACCTTGATTGCTCAAGAAACCCAACATTTGATAAAAGAACAACCATCTATAAGTATTCCTGCGTTGCAAGCTGGAATAATTAATAAGTTAGGCTATACAACTTCATACAAGAAACTTTAGGTAGGAAAGCACAAGGCAATTGAATGAATATTTGGTGACTGGGAAGAATCTTAACTGTTGTTGAATGGTGCATTGCAAGATTGAGTAATTCAGATGAAGTGGAATTTAGACGTGTTTTTTGGGCTTTTTATCCCTCGATCATGGGATTCAAGCATTGCCGCCCTGTGATTAGCATTTATGCAACCCATTTGTATGACAAGTATAAAGGAAAAATGATGATTGCAATGTGGGTTGATGGGAATAATCAGATTTTACCAATTGCATTTTCTATTGTTGAAAATGAATCTTATGAAACTTGGAATTGGTTTCTTTCTCATGTCAAAAAACATGTTCTAAAAGAACATGAAGACGTTTGTTTAATACTGATCGTCATAGTGGAATTTTGAAGGTAGTTAATGAGCGAGGATCTCCTTGGTTGGAGTCACATGGTTTTCATAGGTAATTTACTTATATTTATAAACACCATACTTGATAATTAGCTTCTCCACTCATATTTGAATTTTTTTTACAGGCATTGCTTACGTCATTCTGTCAATAATTTTCATGATAAGTTTCGTAATGCACATCTGAAGACTTTAGCTTATCGGGCCGGGAGCCAAAATCAAGTGCGCAAGTTTAACCATATCATGGATGAAATTAGAAAGCTTAATCCGCAAGCACGCCAATGGCTGGAAGGGCATGCATCGTCTAGATGGACACTTGCACATGATGGTGGTAAACGTTATGGTTTGCTTACTACAAATCTGTCCGAGATTTTTAATAGTGTGCTTAAAGGTGCTCGTTTCTTACCCATCACAACATTTGTTCAACTTACATTTTATAGAGTGGTGCACTATTTTAATGTAAGGCGTTCTTTGGGGTTTGCTTCCCTAGCTAAAGGAGATTTGTATACTGCTCATGTTGCTACAAAACAAGCGGCTTCAATGTCAAAAGCTAGTGCTCATACCTTGAGATCATTTAATCGAGAGAAAGGTATATTTGAAGTGGTAACTCAGAGAGGAAAACATGTGCAAGTAGTTAATTTGGGGGAAAAAACTTGCACATGTGGTAAGTAGGAGATATATAAATATCCATGTTCACATGTTTTGAGTGGATGTGCCTATCTTTCATTAAATAGTCGTCGATACGTCGATAATTATTACTCAATTATAGAGTATTCTGCCACTTGGGAATCAGAGGTTTTACCAATTCATGATGAAGCATATTGACCCAACCATCCATCACAAATTTGCTTCCAAATTCAGATCTAAAAAGGAAGGAAAAAGGTCGTCCTCGCTCGACAAGACTACGAAATGGAATGGATATTGGAGAGGGAAAAAGAAAGAACCTTTGTGGATTTTGTAGGCAAAGCGGTCATTATAAATCAAAATGCCCTTCTAAACCTAAAAGAATGCCTAACGATATTTAGTTAGCATGTTATCAAGATAATACAATTATATTAATATGTTCTTTAAATATTTAAAATTGCAAGTAATACTAACTATTTTTTACATTGTCATTTTCTTTGTAGGTTGCATGTAATACTATGAAGACGAATAGTTCATTTTGACTGGGAGAAGACTTGTGTTTTATTTAGTATTTTGGTTTTTTTTCTTTAAGTTGATCTACGTTTTTGGTACTTGTGATCGGTATTTTGTTAGACTTACGTGGTATTATTTATTTTAAATGTTCATGACTATGTTGTAAATTTGGAAATGAATTTTTTACTTTTTGAACTTATTGTATTGATTGTTTTGTTATAATTACAGTTTATTTTAATATTTGAGTTGGAGTTATAAAGCTTCGTAACAAATTATAAAAATGGTATTTTTATATCGTTTCATTTTATAAATTTAATAAGTTATAAAGTATAAATATTTATTGATATCGTTATTAAACTTTATGATGAATGTTGGGTTTTTTTTTTATAAAAGTTAAAAAAAAAATTAAGTAAGAAAGAAGAAGTGGGTTTTTTTTATAAAAGTTAAAAAATTTAAGTAAAATGAAGAAGATTATTTTTGGGTAAAAGAATGAAGTAAATAAACCACCATATTTTAGTAATTAAATTTAAAACTATCATCTTTTAGCAATTAAAATTAAAACTACTATCTTTTGAGAAATCAAATTTGAAAACACTATGGCATGACTACTAATGTGATCCGAATTAAAATATATTAAATAAAGGGAGAATTTCATATATACCCTTCCAAAACTTCAAAATATCATATATACCCAACCTAAAATTTTAATATCATATATATCCCTCCTAAACTTCATAATATCATATATACCCAATTTTAATTATTAATATCACATATATCCCTCTTAAACATCATTAATATCATGTATACCCAAATTCATTAATTTAATTAATTACAAAATATTTAAAACTCATAATTAATATTGCATATTAATTAATGACCATTACACCCTTACTCATTTCTTCTTTCAATTAAACTTCAAAATATCATATTTATCCAACTTAAATTAAAATATTATATCCCTTTTAATATTTTTATATAATTTATTTTGTAAATTTTACTAAATAAATTCTTCAAACTAAAACAAATTAACATTAAAAATAAAAAATTTGTCTATTATTAGTAAATTAATTTTTTTATTATAAATAAATGGTTATTTTCGTTAGTGAAAAATTCAGTTTTTTTAAACAAATATTTACTATTAAATATTTTCTATTTACTAATTATTAAAAAAATTGTTATAAAAACTGGACTTTAATATATAGGATTATATATATAATCTTGTAGTTAACACAAAATATACACAACTAATTACATCGAATAACAAATTATAACTCAGATTCTAAACTAAATATAAAAAGTAAAAAAGTAAACTAAATAAACAATAGTTATAAAACGAAAGCAAATTTGAAAATAATTAGAAACTAATGTATTAGAATACAATATATATATATATATATATATATATATATATATATATATATATATATATATATATATATATATATATATATATATATATATATATATATATATATATATATATATATATATATATATAGAGAGAGAGAGAGAGAGAGAGAGAGAGAGATTTAGGTTCAATCCAAAGCCACAAGATTAAATAAATCAATGGTTGTGATCAAAAAATGCAATTCCATGCGCGTCCCTCTTTTTTTGGCTGGAATGGTATTTTTGTAATTACAGCGACCATTCACATTACTTAATTCATCATTTACATTAATTGATCATTCACATTATTTAATTGATCATTCACATTACTTAATTATTCATTCACAACACTTATTTGATCATTCACAAGAATTATTTAACTATTTACAATTCTTTTACACTTATTTGATCATTCACAATAATTATTTGACTAATTGAGCATTCATATTACTTAATTGAGCATTCATATTACTTAATTGACCATTCACATTACTTAAATGATCATTCACATTACTTAATTAACCATTTACGTTACTTAAATGATCATTCACATTACTTAATTGATCATTCACTTTACTTAAATGATCATTCACATTGCTTATTTGACCATTCACATTGGTAAAATAATATCAGCACAACATGTGAATGTGAGCATTGTCAACTACTAACAAACAGTAACAAGATTAATGACAAACAGTAACAATGGTCATTCATGTAACGCTCAAATTCTCAAATCTATCAAACATTAATAACATCAACCAATGTGAATGATCATTCAGCTAATGTGAATGGTCATTCACATTACGAAATTTACCATTCACATTGGTTGTACCATATCAACACAACATATATGTTGTGCATCGTCAACTACTAACAAGCAGTAACAAAATTAATGACAAACAGTAACAATGGTCATTCATGTAACGCTCAAATTCTCAAATCTATCAAACATTAATAACATCAACCAATGTGAATGATCATTCAGCTAATGTGAATGACCATTCACATTAGGAAATTTACCATTCACATTGGTTGTACCATATCAGCACAGCATGTATGATGTGCATCTTCAACTACTAACAAGCAGTAACAAGATTAATGACAAACAATAACAATGGTCATTCATGTAACGCTCAAATTCTCAAATCTATCAAACATTAATAACATCAACCAATGTGAATGATCATTCAGCTATTGTGAATGGCCATTCACATTAGGAAATTTATCTTCACATTGGTTGTACCATATCAGCACAGCATGTATGCTGTGCATCGTCAACTACTAACAAGCAGTAACAAGATTAATGACAAATAGTAACAATGGTAATTCATGTAACGCTCAAATTCTCAAATCTATCAAACATTAATAACATCAACCAATGTGAATGATCATTCAGCTAATGTGAATGGTCATTCACATTATGAAATTTACCATTCACATTGGTGAAATAACATCAGCACCTTACATTAGTCCTGTTAATTGTCAACTGCGTTTTGTGAATGATCAATCTTCTAATGTGAATGGTCATTCACATTAGGTAAATGTACATTCACATTTGATGAATGACGAGAACAGCAATGTTAGACTTCATCTTCTACATACCATCAATGTTAAATGTATTTAAGTAATGTGAATGGTCAATTAAGTAATGTGAATGATTAATTAAGTAATGTGAATGGTCATTTAATTAATGTGAATTATCAATTAAGTAATGTGAATTGTTAATTAAGTAATGTGAATGATCAAATAAGTGTACAAGAAGTATAAATAGTTAAATAAGTGTTGTGAATGATCAATTAAGTAATGTGAATGATCAATTGATTAATGTGAATGATCAAGCAATGTGAATGATGAATTTAAGCAATGTGAATGGTCGCTGCAATTACGAAAATACCCTTGCCTATGTGGGGTACGCTGGATACGCAGGCTTTCACAAGGGACGCTGTGGAACCAAATTCATATATATATATATATATATATATATATATATATATATATATATACACACTAAATTTTAAAACAAACAAAATGTGATGCAACTATAAAGTTCGAAAAGAAAAAGAAAAAAAAAGAATATAATATGTATATAGATTACTATAGAATAAAAACAAATAAGAAAATATAATAAGACGATATAATTTGATTACAAACGAACAAAAACAAATACAATTTTTTTTTATTTTTATTGTTAATTTGTTTTAGTTTGAATAATTTATTTAGTAAAGTTTACAAAAATAAATTATATAATAATATTAAAAGAGATATAATATTTTAATTTAAGTTGGATAAATATGATATTTTGAAGTTTAGTTGAAAGAAGAAATGAGTAAGGATGTAATGGTCATTAATTAATCTGCAATATTAATTATGAGTTTTAAATGTTTTAAAAATAATTAAATTAATGAATTTGGGTATATATGATATTAATGATGTTTAAAAGGGATATATATGATATTAATAATTAAAATTGAGTATATATGATATTACGATGTTTATGAGGGATATATATGATATTAAAATTTTAGGTCGAGTATATATGATATTATGAAGTTTTGGAGGGTATACTTGTTTAGTATTATAGTAATTCTCGGGTCGGCTCCATAGATCCGATTCCCCTCTTCGTTTCTTCCCCCTTTTCCCGGGCACACGCACACACCACATCCCACTTTTTTTCCCCTTTCTCTCTCTGCTTTCTTATTGGCCGGCGACCGCCGCCGCCGCCATCCCTTCGCCGACGACCACCAACCGATCCTTCTCCATCTCACTCTCGCTCTCACCCTCGCTCCATCTCCCTCTCGCTCTCGCAACCAACGGCAGCGACCTAATCATAATGCCGCCGCAGTCACAACTCTATCGCTGCCACCGCTCGGCCTCACTGGTCAGACACAATCTCACTCTCCCTCGATACTCACCGCAACTTACCCCTTTCTCACTCTCGACTGCTCCCACTCTTTCCAACTCACAGTCGCCGCTGACCATGGCAACGCCGCCATCGCCACTGCTCGGTCACTCATCTCTCGGCGCTCACACATTCATCCCCCCACGGCTGCCGCTGACCAGGACCATTGTGGTCGTCCCTGGTGCGGCGCCGCCAATCACAGAACCGCAACCATCACCGCCACCCCAAAACCGTAGTTTCAGGTATTATCTTTATCTCGTTTCTTGTTACTTTTGATTTGCTTCAGATTTCTCATATGTAGCACTTGCAATAAATCAAAATCAGTAATTGAAAAAAAATGTGAAGTTAGAAAGATACCTTGATTGAAGAGAACGTAAACAATTGCTTTGCCTTACTGATCTTCTCAAACTATACTTGCATTGCCGATTTGGGTTTTGTGTCTAAGTTCTGGTTAGGGTTTCCAGATTTGTACGCAATTAAATCTTTTGGCAGATTAATAATTTATAAATACACTGATTTGGGCTTGGGCTCGGTTTCAATTAAGTCTCTTAGATTTGTAGTTTAATCAAACTACTACTTTTATTAATCTCTAGTAACTATTATTACGATTTTGTTATTATTAATATTGTTATTTTGTTAAAATCATTATTGTTATTAATTGTTAAGTTAGAAATTCCGGTTATTATAAGGAATCCATGCTAGTGTATGATGAATTAGACCCGGACTCGAAAAACACTAATGTAAGGAACACATTACTGGGTTTGTTGTTAAAATCTGACAGGTTTAATGATGCGCGTCAACTGCTCGACGAAATGCTTAAACCAGATGCTAAGTTTCCTCTAACTGATGCCACATTAAGCATTGTTTTCCCCATGTTACTGAGATGGAATTGGGGAAATGAGAACGAGAAAATCCTTTGTTTGATCCCGAAATTTGCGATACACGGTGTGTTTCTTGGTAATATTCGGTTGACTCAATTGATCACTAAGTTGTGTGAGAGTTATCAAAATGATAAAGCTTGGGAATTGCTGCATGAGTTGATGAAGTTTGGGAAAATTGAAGCTGGACCGTGTAATGCACTCTTGAAAGGGTTGGGTAAAGCGCGAGACTACAAGAGGATAAATTTGCTATTGAAGGAGATGAAGGAGAATGATATTAAACCGGATATCGTGACATTTGGGATGTTAGTGAATCACTTGTGCAAGTCTCGTAGGGTAGATGAGGCATTAGACTTGCTTAATCGGATGAAGGAAGGAAGTGATGGAATCTTGATCAAACCGGATGTGATTCTTTACAACACCCTGATAGATGGTTTATGCAAAGTAGGAAGGCAAGAAGAAGGTTTAATGTTGATGAAACAAATGAAATCAGAAGATAATTGTGTCCCTAATGTTATAACTTATAACTGCTTGATTGATGGGTTTTGCAAATCTGGTGAAATCGAACGTTCGCAGGAGCTTTTTGATCAAATGAGCAGCGAGGGTATTGATCCAAACGTGATCACAGTAAACACATTGGTGGATGGAATGTGTAAGCATGGAAGGATCGGTAATGCAATGGAGTTCTTTAGGAAAATGCAAGAAGAAAAAGATATCAAAGGTAATATCGTTACTTACTCGACGTTAATTTCTGCCTTTTGCAATGCAAATAATATCGAAAAAGCAATTAGGTTGTTTGATGAAATGGAATCTGTTGGCACTCCTGATGCACTTGCATACTACAGTTTGATTTCTGGTCTAACTCAAGCTGGAAGACCATATGATGCTAGTTTGATCGCTTCAAAGATGAAAAAAGCCGGATTTCGAATGGATATTGTTAGCTATAATACTTTAATTGGTGGGTTTTGTCGAAAAAAGAAACTCGACAAAGCAGTTGAGATCCTAAAAGAGATGGAAGAAACTGGGGTGAAAGCTGATGGTATCACTTACAATACCTTAATTTCATACTTTAGCCAAAATGGGGATTTTGAATCTGCTCATAAGTTCCTAAAACAAATGATAATCGATGGAAATGTTCCTACAGTAGTAACATACGGTACTCTCATTCACGCGTATTGTTTATCTGGGAATCTTGATGAGGCTTTGAATATTTTTGAGGAAATGCTCAGAGCATCAAGAGTTCCTCCCAACACCGTTATATACAATATATTGATCGAAACTCTTTGCAAGTGTGGGAAGGTCGACCATGCTCTTTCTTTGATGGATGGAATGTTACAAAGGGGTGTTAGACCAAACACTACCACGTATAATGCAATGCTTAAAGGGCTTTCGAGCAAGAATCGGTTGAGAGAAGCACTTAGACTTATGGATCAGATGACGAACCATGCTTGTAGTCCTGATTACATCACTATGGAGATTTTAAATGATTGGCTTTCTTCGGTTGGTGAAGTTGAGAAGTTAAAGAGGTTTCTGCAAGGATATCAAGTGTCTTCAGCTGCATAGAAGTAGAGGTGTGTAATCTAGGCTTGTTTCATTGTTAATTCCAACATAATTTTTTGCTAAATGATTACGAATTATTATAATATTATTGATATTACATGTTTTTTGAGTTACATTCATGTTGTTTGAAAGGGTACAATTGATTGATCATGGACTTATGGTTACATGTTATGAGGTTGTGACACTTTACTAGAACAAGGTACTTAAAAGTCGGAATTTGCTTCCTTCATTAATGAGAAGTTGGAATATGTAACCCTGACTGCATTTATATAGTTACATTCATGTTCTTTGGGCATGTTTGGAACTTTGGATACTCGAAACACACTTCTTGATTAATGAGAAGTTGGAATATATAAACCTGACAACATTATTTAGTTATATTTATGTTCTTTGGGCGTGTTTGGATTCAAAGTGATTATTGATAACTTTAGATTTGATAGTCAGATTATTAAATATCAGTTAGCTTAAAGCAAGGGATAGGTAATTTTACGCTCATCGCAATACCTGATTTTCGATTTCTGATTATTTCCTCACATAATCAAAATAATCATAAGCATGGGCGGTTTCCCTAAATGATACAATAACAATTTAAACTCACATCCAAACTCCGTTTGGGAGGTGAAGATCACTACTTTTATACACAACTTATAAGATTGTGATCATTTGAACATATATGGGATGCTAGATGTAGTGATACCTTCTATAGTCTCTTCCGGTGTCCACTCAAAACATAATTTACTTAGATTGATACTTGACAGAGAATCCTTCATATCATGTTTGCTTGGACATGTGTTTAACTTGCTTATTGTGACTTAAAGTTGCAGCAATTGATCATAACATTTGGCAAAAACTTATTATAATTTTGAATTCCTAGTTATTTAGGATCAAAATAATTAAATATGATTAATAAAGCAAGGGGTTGCTGTAAGTAATAGATTATCAGGAGATACTTAAAACTACGACTATATGTTACTTCAGTTACCTGATTATCATCTTCCAATTATGTGATTCTAATGCTGATTATTGAAGTTGAAATAATCACTTCATAAACGCACATCTAAAGATATTAAGACCCTGCATTCCAGGTTATATTCATGTTCTTAACTTCTTTCTAAGGGTGTTGTTATGTTTAAGAGATGGACTTGGTGGAGGAAAAGTGGATTTATAAACCATTTATTCCGTGTTCCAAAATTAATTGGTTCAGAAGAAGGCAGCAAAAACTGATCTTGACGTCCCGCTTTTCTGATTTTTACCAAGTTAAGGCAATAGTCATGAAGTTACTTGAATGGTTTATACATGTCATCTCTCTCTCTCTCTCTCTCTCTCTCTCTCTCTCTCTCTCGCTCTTAAACACATAGAGATCCAATGATGACACAATTAAAATCAGCAACAGTTGTTAGTTCAAATACTTGGCTAAAGGTAGCAGCAACATAGAAGTTTTGGCTTTGTTATCGACAGGACAGACGAGACCAATCCTGATTTGTTTATTTAACACCTGAGTCTTTATTTTTTCTCCTACTTATTTGCCAGATGAATGAAAGCTCGTCTTTAGAAGTGGGAAATCCAGTGGAGCCCAGTCAAGAGGTAAGACATATGGTCATTAATAGCCTGTTGATGCATTTCCCGATTACTCAGTTTGTGGACACCTTGTACTTCTGTGTTGACATGAATAAAGGTCACTCCTTTTATAATGCCGTGAACCCAACTGTATTAGGCTTTTTTTTTTAATTATGTTGTGCTTGTCTGTCCTCATAAAGCATGTTTATATCGAGTCTAATCACTGAGTCATTGCACTCAATTTTAGCGAATTATAAATCATCTAGTTAAACTAGTTGGTTTTTTTTGCCATCAACCCTACTATTGTCCCCTTTGTATCACCAATCTTGTGCTTGTCTATCCTCATAAAGCATGTTTTATGTCATAAATCTTGCTAGATGGACTCGCTGAGTCATTGCATTCGATCTTTGTCCATGGTAATTTCATTTCTGAAAGGCAAAATGAGAGTTTACTTCTTGATAATCATCTAGTTAAAAGTTGTATATTTGATCAGTTCTGCATTAAACCAAACTAGGTATGTGCTTCTTTGTCCTCATAAAGCATGTTTTTGTGTTTTTTATATTGAGTCGACTCACTGGCTAATTGCAACCGACTTGCTGTAATATTCTCTTTTCAAGTAAAAGTGGCAATTTTCCATTATGATCTAGTAATATAGTTGGGTTGTTTATGGACTGGCAGTGAACTCAAACTCTACTATGACCACCTTAAATCATCAATTTAGTGCTTGTCAATCCTCAAAAAGCATATTTATGTCATTCTCTCACTGAGTTGACTCACTGTATTGGTTTAGTCGAGTTTTTTCCATGATAATCTTGTATCTGCTAAGATGAAATGTCATTTTGACCATATCCATCATCTAGTCAAAAAAATGGATGCTCGATGGACTATTGGCATGCGGGGAGCCCTACTTTAGTTGGCATTTTTATACCATCGATCTTCTTGTTGTCATTAAAGTGCTTTTATGTTTTTTCTCTTGGAGAGTCAACTCATCGAGCCACCGCTCTCAAGTTTTATGCTAATCTTTATACGCGAGGAATAATGGCAATACACACACCTCATGGTGGACTTGGGAGCAGATTAACTGTATTTGGCCTATTTGTCGATCTTGTTCTTGTTGTCTGTCCATATAAAGCATATTCATGGCATCGCTGAGTTGACTTGAGCACCAAGACGTTGGATACAAGTTTCCAACATGACAATCAATCATCGAGTTAGAAGTAAGATCATTAAGTGAGTACACTTGACACTGAATCCACCTGCATCGGACTCTATCTCCGATCAATGCTCTTAATCCATGCCATTTTTACATAGGGTAATATTTTATTAACTGCCGAACATTAATAATTTCTTATTATGATAGTGGACACAGATTGAACCTTGAATTCAGTCAGTCAGCGATAACACGTGGCCAAAGCATCAGGCCCGTTTTTAGCCCTGTACGGTGTGAGTGTGGACAGCAGCACAGTGCCCCAAAATTTATGGGGCCTCCTATATATACCCAAAGCTTTAAGGCCAAATCCCCAATTTGTATACTAGATTATCATATGACTCTTAGTGTTGATCGCTACACGAAATTGAAATTGAGGCGGCAAAATGAATCCAGCAGCCAAACAAGAATGCCCGAACGGATTTTAAAGAGGAGTCGATGGCAACGGGTGTGTGGAATTCTAATCGGTATCTCCATGATCTCAATTCCTATTTAATCTTCAAATCAATGGACTCTGCAAATACAACTGCAATCAAATCCCAACAGTTCGACAATTGACATAACGGTACCATCTAACTCACATCACTGTTCATCGACATCTATTGATCTATTCTGTTTACTCTTCACCGTTCATCAAGACATCGATTCACCAATCTCTGCCGTTAGTGTTGGCTCTTTATTGAATGTTGTGTTTGCTGCTATTCGTTGTTCAATAGATCATTTTTTAATCTGTTTTTCTAATAGGTGGCCGTATGAGTTTGGCGATTGGTGTTTGTTAATTGGTTGTTCGAGGAAGATTCAAGATTCATGAGAACAACTAACTAAAAGGTTTGCTTCCTTTTCTTTTCACCCTTTCAGCATCCTGCTTTCTATTTCAAGTTTTATTGATTTAAAATCTTAATTATGAGAAACAGATTATGAGTATCTAACTATATGAGAAATTGAGAATATTTTGTTTATTTACTTTGACACACAAGTAATCCTAAGGTGGCGTTTAGTTCGTAGAATGGAATTCGAAGGAAATGGAGTTCAAATTTAGTAATCTGAAAACAATTTAAGGTTCAGATTGCTCAATGTTAAGAGGAACCATCTATCGAAGAATCACAGTAAGAGGTTAAACATGCTTTTCATCATTGAATCAAGGGTCATCTATTCCGGCTTCAAGGCCTTAAGGTTCATAAAATCCAGAATAGATAATCAATTTATAAAATTATTTCGTGTTATTTTGTGATTGTCACACAATTTATTGCATCCCTACCTGGCTACCTACCTTAGTCTACCCACCCTTTACCTACTCTATCACATCCCTACCCTACCCTGCCTATCCTTACCTTACCACCCCCACCACCCCACCCCTCCTTCCCATCCTTACCTTACCTTACCCACCCCACCCCTACACATCCCTACCTTACCATATCTATCCCACTCCACAAAACACCACTTCCCCACCTACGCATCCCTACCCTACCCACCCTGGGTTGACACAGAATAAATCAGTTTACCAAAGGCTAACTCGAGTCTTTATATTCTTGAACTCGACTTATACATCAAGCATTGGATTCCTTGAATCCATGGAACTCATTGAAACTATTCGATCATTATATCATAGTCTCAACTCGAACTCAAGTTAAGTATAGTCGAACTCGAATAAAAAAGACTCGAACTCATGTCTGTAGGACCTCGTATCGAGTCAAAGATGGAAATTGTATGTGTATTGTCGAGGGATGTGATTGACAAACAAGTCGAGTTTCTTGAGTCTATAGACTCGAACTTGAGTCTATTTGACTCGAACTCAGGTTTCTTGAACTTGAACTTCGAGTGATCCTTGTTGGTTTAAGGGGGAGTAAATATTCTGATAATGTTGATTCGAGGGGGAGGATATTAGTATTTTTCAATGTACTTGAGTTAGTGTATCACAGACTCGAACTCGAGTTCTTTACACTTAGCTGATTTTTGTCTCAAAAATACTAACATGTATTTTTATCTCAGAAATACTAATATGTTCCATATTTTTACCGATACAATGGAGAACCCTCAATCAACCCAACACTCATCCCACTCACCTGAAATTCCTTTTGATGACAAACTAGCTAGCAGTCTGGTTTTTAAATTTCAGGGATGTTACCAGATAGTCCATTAATATGCTTGAGTTATCAAATTGTTTATGAAATATTCATGGAGGCGAAAGTTTGTTAATAAGTTGTTAGCATTAACTTATGTGCATACTTAATATACCAACGAAATTTCCATAATGGATCTTCTTAACCCACTAAATCTTTTTATCTTAATACCAATTAAACACACACAACTCATCTTTTTATCGGGGATAGCCAACTCATCAGGGTGGGAAATTGGGCAAGCCGCTCGACGAAATTCCTGCCAGCCCCTCTTGAAAAATTTCACCCATCTCATCGAGCGGGCACCCTAAATATAAGTTTATACTAGCAATTGGATGCGGTAACTATCTTAAACTTTTTTTTTTCTAAATTGCCAGTTTATGCCTCAAAGACAAGTGAAAATAGAGTAACACACACTATATTGTATATTCAGATATTGTATTACAGCTGGTTAGGTATTTAAGCCATTTTTGGAAGCCTGAGTAGAGCAAATAAATTCGCAAGTTTCAGTTCAATGATGCCCCCGTCTTAGTAACGATAGGAACCGACCTGATGACTTCTCGGCCCTTCGGTCCTCCACATTTTCAACCTGGAAAAAGGAACCCTGGTTCTCTTATTGTATTACTTGGGAAATCAAACAACTTGGGATGACATACAATGGAAGGAAATATTAAGCATATATAAATCAACATTAGTCATGTACCTCGGTGGTTATTTCCTTCAGAATATCTATGATCTCGGTGAAATTAGGTCTTAAACTTGGGTCTTTTTGCCAGCATCTCCCAAGCAGCTCGGCAAGCTGAGGATGAGTGTTTTTGGGAATAGTAGGCCGTAAGCCCTGAAATATTGGAAATCTATGTGTTAAACTTTCGCTGTAAATTGGAATATCAAACATAGTTCCTTAGTCTCATACAACTGCAAAATGAAACGAAAATTATTTCATTCTGGCATGTCCTATTAAAATTGGAACGTTTATGTCCATTGTTAGTGTTACAACAAATTAATGACCATGATTTAGGTACACATGATTCCCCTATTTTATCATCATGGTCCAGAGGGAGTATAACAAGAAGAATTATCGATGTTTTACCTTTTGAACCACTCCAATAGCTGCCTGGACTGGGGTCAAGTACTCATACGGAAGCTGGAAATACAAATATACATTTGAGCATTAATGTACCATCAGATGGACCAAAATCAGTGTTTAATGACCAACAAATGTATACCTTTCCCGTTAGTAACTCCCATAAAACAATTCCGAAACTGAAAACATCTACCTTCAGATCATAGGGCTTATGTTCGATAACCTTCATTGTAAAAACAATGATGTATCATAAGAGAAAGTTAACATCATCAAATCAACCAAGAAACATAGTAGATTTGATCTTTGCATATGTGAGCACAAGGAAAAAAAGGAGAGAAAAATTCATCATAATGATTCCTTTTCAATGATTTATTATCATGTGGATGCACACAATTCCCTTTTCTAACTTCTAAGTAAAGGTTAAGTATGCACTGATTCTTTCCCCAGCTCCTTATTCTTCATGTAACTTCTAAGTAAAATTTCTGCATTTGATGTCACATATAGTTTAAGCAATATGAGTGTGTTACTATTAATAAAATGTCTTAAATATCCTTCAATAATGACAAACAGAGGAATATAGTGGACCCAAAAGTATATATAATCAATTCTTTATGAAAGAAACAAGTAATTTAGATGCAAGCTTAACTGAAGAGAGAGTGCATTTTCCATGGACAATTCCAAAGAGCAAAGGGTAGTCAAATTCATGGCAAGGAGGAAACAGATGCGGATGTAACTTGAAATATTTAAATTGTGAGAGAAATCCCCTTAAACCTCATCATATTGAAATGAAAATCGTAAAGATATCCATTTTGGGAAGCTTTCAAGCTAATATTACCTAATAACGATTACAAAGACTTGATATGTAATTTTGGTCCACAATTATGATTCTTTTATCATTGTCATTATTTAAGGGTATTCCGAGATAATTGTATTAGTAGCCTTTTAAACAACATGCCATGTGAAATGTTGTAAGAGTAGTTGTAAGGCAAGAGGTTAAAATTTTAAAAAGCATATATGCATGGAGTTAGCACATAATGGATTAATTAATACTCAAAAACTAAGCAAAAAAGAAAGCTTGATAAGAATGAGATACCTCAGGAGCCATCCACCGATATGTGCCTGTTTCTGCTGTCATGACACCAGTCTGAGCCTTCACTCTTGCAACACCAAAATCTGCTACCTTCACGACCTGAATACGGAATACCACAAATTTTTTAGCTGAGCATTATGAATAATAATCTGAAACTTTTGTCTCCGATAGATTGACTTAGGCTCCGTTTGTTTTTTTATGAGTTTAGACGTCTAAACACTTTTTACCTTCTGTTTGATAAGATATTAAAAAAGGTCTAAAATCTGTTTAGACTAGATTGTTTGTTTTTTAATTTAATAAAGTGTCTTATTACATATAATTTATCAAAAGACAAATTTAAAATAGACAAAAGAGAGCAGACAAAAGACAAATTTAAAATCTGATTGAAACAGACCAAGGTCAGACATCAGATGTCTGATTGGAGTAAGAAAAACAAACAACATTCAACCTCTTATATCTGACCGAATCAGATAGTAGAGGCAAAAAAGAGAAAAGAGGAAAAAACAAACGAAGCCTTAATCTTAAATTGAACTACTTCTCTCTGATCAGTATAATCAAAACCATGACTATGAGGACATGAACAGATGATGTAAATAAAAGACAGGAACCATCATATGCCAAGAATGGAACATGTACAGTAACAGCTCATGGAGTATACCAACCATCATGATCCTTTGGGTTTACTTTTTAGTCGATTCTTTCCTATTTTCTTCTGTTGTTTCCTCTCAGGCTCTCAACAGTTTTACAATGCAATTATAGTCCCCATTTCTCATCTAAAACTCTTTATAAGTTAGTCTCCTTGTCAATATAGTTTGCCAATAGTACTGTTATTACTCATCATATCAGGAGTCGAACTTAGTAGCCCAGGCATGGGCAATCTTCCTCAAATGGGGGCAAATGGTGAGAATAAGGGAAACATACTGAAAGAAACAAACAGAAACGAAGTTTGGTTCTTGTGCAAAGTCAAAGTCCTTGATTCTTATATGAATGTCTCTCGCTCGTTTTATATTTATGAAGAGGTATGTGTATCTGATTGGTAAATCCATGTACAAGACCCGGTGGTGCCGGGTGCCAACAAACATACGCAGTTAGTTTAATCTATGCTATAGGTCCCATTTATGTGTATTGGTTTTATTTACTTGACATGACATTATATGAAGACGGGATCTACAAGATCTAGGATGAAAAAAAATGGTATAACAAATAACATATTAGTTTAATTTCTAACAGCTACAAGCCAAAAACTATACTGGCTTTTTATTTTTATGACGATGACATCCGACCATTCGGCAGACTTTGTTTATACCATTTTTATGACCTGCCAGGTCCACCCTTCCACGGAGTTTGAGTCCACCGCCACACACTTGAACTAGGCAAAACTCTCCTTAGGGGAGATTGGAAGGGCCTGAATAAGGAGCAAACCATTGGTTCGAACACAAGGCTGCCAACTCTTAGTGAGGAAATTGAAATCCCAAGCTAAATCCTTGCGACAGCAAGAATTTGAACTTGTGTCTCCCAGTGAGAGCGTTACCCAAGTCCTAAGGACCACCTTGGCAACCCCATGAGGAAGATATTTATTAATTAAAAATTACAGAAAACTGAGAATCTTACGTCATTTTCATCCATTAAAAGATTTGCAGCCTTCAGGTCCCTGTGTATAATATTATTCTGGTGCAGGTAGTCCATCCCCCTTGATATATCAATTGCAACCTTGAGTAATATTGGAAGCTTAAATGTACCTTTTTGTTTGTGCAAATAATCATACACACTTCCACCACTCATAAACTCTGATTCACAAGAAAGTAAAGACAAATTAGGTACCCATGAAAAGATAACACAAAGATTGAAATCCTTCATCCTATGTTTGACACTACATCAAATAGCAGTTAGGACTTACCAGTTACAATGCATAAACTTGAAGGTTTGGTACAAGCTCCGATGAACTGTACAACATTCTTATGTCGAATTTTCCTGCATGTAACCAATAGAAGCACATTTTAATCGCAATGACATTTAATTAGAGACCAACCTTTTGAAGGTTCCATTTAGAGATCCTATTCAGTGGATACAGTAGTTGTAACCTTGTAAAGGCGTTGGAATGACTTTAAAAAATTATTGCAACCATATGTTTCACTGCTAATCATGACAAACCTCATAATATAGACTTCTTGGGCGAATTCCTGCTGCATATTTGTGTCTATGCGCTCAGCCTTAAGCATCTTGATAGCCACTTCTTGACTACGATATGTACCTTTATATCTAAACAAAACAAATTCTAAATGTAAATTTCAGATCATCAGATGCCTCAGATAAAAACCACCTAAATGGTGCCTAACAGATACCCTCCTTCCATAATAAATGAATGGACTTAATTAACAAAAGGCTATTAGTTTATTCTTTGTGAAGTTGATCATATGTTTAGAAGAAAACTTCTTTCAAGGATTTTGTAGAAGAATGGAGTTAATTAACAAAAGGTGTCAAGTATGTGAAAGCCAATCATCCAAAAAGGCGTAGAAGTGTAGTTGATTTTGTATTAGAAGTTTGGAACCACAAAGGATGATATGTTGCTTAAAAACTGAAATCAAAAGCAAAAAGCTGGATTAATTTTGTGAGGGATTATTCAGTCATAGAATACTTACAGATCACCATAGGATCCAGATGCAACTTTGTGATCAAATGTCAGAAACTGAGGGTCAATTTCCCAGACATCTGTTCCATCATTAGGTATTCTTAAGTGATCAATATGGTAATTTTTCCCTGTTTGGTCTTCCTCTTTTACATCTGACCAAGACTGTTTCTGCACAGAAATTGATATGTGTAAATAAACTCTTAAGTAACAAGTTAACAACTATAACTATTGTACAACTAGATATTGTTTATCTTCATGCAAAAATACTAGATGTTCTACAAAGGATTTGACACCAAATTTCAATGTTGGATTACAGATATGACTTGTACAAAGTAAATCAATGATGGGAGCAAAAAAAACTGCAGGACGTCTACAGTGACATGAAAATCAGTTACTTTGTATGCAATCAAGTACACTGAATAAATGGTCAAGTTGACAGAACGTAGTGCAAACAGATTCTAAAGAATTTTTGCAGATTAGCTTTCAAAAACCACAATATTAGGTGCAGCCGTGCAGACTTCATCTTATGCAGGAGCAGTATTGAAGTAAAGCTACTAAGAACACCATAGGAACCAAAGTTAATCATGTCACGTTACAGACATTGTGTGTGTGTCGTTGATAAAGGTTTATCTCGAGCATACATCATTGTCAGGTCTCAGGAGAAACTAAAGCCAAAGTACTTGGCACTAGATTACCAAATAAAAGGCACATACCCCCAAAGCAATTACTAAATTATGACTTACTATGCCCAGTGGCAGATCTGAGATATTGAGAAGAAAACGGCAACAGAAAGTAGAATACAAAACAAAAAAGAAGCCAAAAACGAGAAGACTGTTTTATGTGGTTTGGTCCAACAATGACCTTCCTCCACGGCTGCACCAGCAGGTTAATTTTATTGATTTCTGATTAGGATTTGCAGTTACATATGACTATATGAGATACATTTATAGAGGAATATGGGAAGAAAATCTCCAATCGATGTGCTTGGGAGCCTCCAGACTCCCACTCCATTGTGGTCAATAAACCATTCCATGACAAGTTAGGCTCCACAACTTCCCACAAGGCTCATTTAGGTATGAACTGCTATAACAATTTTGTCACATCTTTTTATGCAAAAATTATGCAAGTACATACCTCAAGCTTAAGGAGTTTTCTCTCCAATGCATCTCGCAGCTCTTCTGTTTCCTGAGAATATGTATAAAAAAGTACATATATAAGAAACAGACACTAGATCATAACTCCTATAGTCGCAAAACCTTGCTTGCAGCTATAGGTGTTCTGAAGATGATCACAATCATCATAATAAGATATATCATCTATTCTGGGTCCAGTATTCATTTGTTTCATAAAGGAATTGCAGGAAGTGGCTTCATATTAATTTGGATAAAGAAACTATTTGTGGAGCAAAATTGGCTGGTTTCAGTATGTAATACAGAGGAGAAATCTGAAATTTGCTAGTGTGTCATGGTTGGATTTAAATGCCAAACTGGAAATTAGTTTGGGTCAACTTAAGTGAAGTAATCCAATGTCCTTGGAGAACAAAAGTCATTATCCTTGTAAACCATATAAGGGATACCAGCAATATCAAATCTTCTGGTCCTCTTAATTTTAACACTCAACTTGTGATTAAAAAACCAAATAATTCGAAATCATATATTAAGCCAATAAGTTACCATTCTGGTACTCAAAGTCAAACACAGACAGTTGATTCCAGAATCACCAATTACTTACTTACACTTGCAACTTACTATATATGCAGTATATCTGAAGGAGCGGATGAAGATACCTCGTATGGCCAACCATCGACGACAAAGACATCTAAGGAGTAATGATCTACTGTAGAAAATGCATGTGCTTCCTGGATGTTCAGTCCTATTTCAGCCAATAAACATGTCAACTGCAATTTTTGCACATTCAAATATTCGTTAAGAGGGAGAAGAACGACAGACAACAATATTCATAATTAAAATTGTAAATCACTCTCTTCACAATAAGACATCAAGTTCTTATGTGTACCGGCCTCGTGCTCAAGACTTAGCTACATCTAGAGTGTGTTTCAACATGGTTACAACTTATCTGGAAAATGCACTAAATTTTGCTAAAAATTTTACATGCATAGCATATGTTCCTCTTCTTGAATAATAAAAAGAATTGATCAGAAAGAATGTTCTATGAAGAAGCCAGCTGATTTCACCAATGGAGATTGGAAAAGCTAAATCAGTGTTCTATGAAAGAATGTTCTATGAAGAAGCCAGCTGATTTCACCAATGAAATTATTATGCCAGAAACATGAAAAATGAAATTTTGTCATACATATGTGGATCCCACAATTTGTAAGAGAACAAATAAGTACCTGACTCAAAAGCTTTGGTTTGTCATCCATTGAAAAGGTAATTTCATGCATTGGCCTATATAAAATTAGTAACATAGAACAAGCAGTTCATGAGTTAATACAATACTCTAAAAATACTGAAAGTTAATTACAAACATGATGCTGTTATTACATGTATATACTAGTGGAGTGTAAAGCTAAACTGGGAAAAGACATGCTTTTCGGTGAACAAAAATTGTTGCACATATGTGCGAGAAATCAGAATAACTAATATACCTGGGAAAGCTAGTGTGGCTATTTACAGAATTATGCCCATTATGAGCTGGTGAATCCTTTGCTTCAAGTGCAAGGGCTTCAAGATTAGGTGATGACCCAAAGGCCGGCGGTGGATGAATGCTGTCATAAATTAAATCATCACTTATCCTTGGATATATTAACTAAGATAATGATATTTGTGTTGGTACTTGGTCGGCTATAATGCGAAATTTATCTAAATTACCTTTGGCCTGTTTGCTTCCCCGGTGAGCTGCAATTTGCTAAAGCATCTGAGTAATTCTCAGACACAGGAGAAACCTGAGTATACAAATACAAGTTAGCCATGCCGCCAAAAAGAGTGATTAAAATTCTCAGACTTATTAAACCATAAACCAATAACAAGATAACAGTTTGCTGAGCCAAATGCAGTGGGCATATTTGCACTTCTCTTTTTAGTGGAATACCTGATGCAATTATTCATGTTCTTGCAGAGAGGCAAACATGTTAACTTTAGCAAATTTCAACAGTAAGAAGACTGATCCAGCATGCAACATGCATGTAAAGAGGTCAACCACTTAAGGTCAAGTGGAAAACTGATCAAGAGGCAAACAAATTAACTTTTTAGTGGAAAACTGATCAAGTGATCATCACCAAAGGTAGGAGGGTTTGCCCTTGGTTGAGGTCTCAAATTCGAGCCTTGCCAAGGGCGTTTCTCCTTAGGTGGTTGGTCCTCACCCTCAAGCTCAAGGTGTTTAACAAAAAAAAAAAAGGTGCTAATCAACGAAAATTAGTTGTTAAAAAAGACATGTAAAGAGGTCAACCAACTAAATTATAGGGCATGGCACATGCAGTTGCAGATATTAGGGATAAATAATACTGCAAGTACCAAAGTTCATGCAGTTTGGTTTCACTATAGATTTACTTTCTTACAATGCTTTCATGCAATATAATAAAATAATTAAGGTGTCAAAGACAGTCTATTTAGGAGGAAACTTGTCTCACGAGTCACCTTTGAACTTGAATATTGGATCAAGTTTTAGTCATGTCAATGAACCAATTATGAATCACAAGTTGACAACATCTGCCGTTCCTCGTTCTGAGCTGTGTGATTGAAACACAGCGACTTTTCGACTAACAAAGAATGTCGTAATTTTAGAATGCAAAAATGCCATGTACATAAGACAGTACAGCCACATGGGATATGTTTTTTTGTCTTGCAAAAGGAAAACTGTTCCAAACTCAGGCTGACCAGATAGAAATAACTGAGAAAAACTGTGATTAAACACTAATATTTCCCTATAAAATATATACACAGACCTGTACTAGCCGAACCTCGAATGCAGGCCCATTAGCAGCATCATGTGCAAGACTCAACAATCGCTTGTGCATGAGTACTTCTTCGGCCCTTTCTATGTTTACATCAAGTGCATACCTTCAATATTCAAATGCACCACATATATTAATTAGTTATGACATATGAATGAATTGCTAAACTTTAATTTTCTTATGTGTTTGAGAGAGAGAGAGAGAGAGAGAGAGAGAGAGAGAGAGAGAGAGAGAGAGAGAGAGAGAGAGAGAGGGGGGGGGGGGGGGGGGGGATAAAAAAACATTTGACATTTCAAATTTAATTTCCAAACCCCCACAACTTGTGTTAAATAATAAAAATTCTCCAAACTAAATATAAGATATACAAAAAAAAAAAAAAAAAAACCACAAGAACAAAGAGAGGGTTACATATTTGTAATTGATTCTACAGTGAAGTTTATGGATCAAACCCATAAGCCGTTTAGTTTCTACATGTTGGCTATGTAACTAGGATAGGTGAGATTGCGTTTAGTCAATGAAAATTAGTCATTTTTCAATATCAGTTTCAGTTTATAGTTTTCAGAGGAAAAAGAGGGAAAAAAAAACAAGGGTATCTATAAAAAGTGAAAATTTGTTTATATAATGACATTTTAGTTTTAAGAAAAATAAGATTGATGATTATAAAATAAGAAAAATAGAATAGGTAATTGAAAAGTAAGATAAAATATGAGAAATGGTATTTTAAAATGTGAAATTAAAATTTAAGGAATTATTATTACATAAAATAATTTTTTTATTTTTTTTTAAAGTAAAATGAAATTTTGAAAATTTTAATTAACTAAAAGCCACCTTAACTTTCCTTTTTAATTAGTATAATTGTAAAAAGCTTCTGTAAAATTGTAAAGAAACAAATAAATGAACATAGACTAATTAATTACTATATGTTCATGATCAACTAATTATATATATATTTTTTAAATCAATGGAGAAATCCAAAAAAAAATTGTTTAGAAATCAAAGAAACAAATGTTTGTTTCTTTCTTCTACACTAAAATTGAAATGCTAATTCTTCATTTCTTACTCCCAAAATGGACATTACAGAGAAAATAATAATTTGATTAACATGCCTGATTCACAAAATTAAAACCACATATAGTCTCACACATACACATACACATACACATATCGTATGTTATGTGTGGTTTTCTCACCAAAACATTGATTCTGAAATTATAAAAAAAAACTTGAAATCTAGGGTTACATACCTGACCGGAAGACGATTAAAGTGAGCCAAGAGTTCATCATCAAAACCAGATTCTTTCGCTTCACCATTGTCGGATTCTTTGAGTCGCCAAAGAATCTCATCGTAAACCTCTAGCCTACGTATCTGATTCCGGTCATTGTTGTTACTATTCGTCGCCGTGGACGGCCGCTTGGATTCCATAGTCATACCGCCAAAGCTCTCATTATCCACCGTCACCATTGATACAAAAACAGTATATTTATCACCTGTAAATTAACTTAAAACAACAAAAACTATCTTTTGAGATCGATCGGATCAAAAACACTCTTCAAATAACTAAAAAGGAAGAATCAAGAACACAGTTTCGAAAGATGATTCGCAGTTATGGCTTCCGCTATGCGTATGTGTGTGTTCATGCCTCTCTCTCTCTCTCTCTCTCTCTCTCTCTCTCTAACTTTGTTTATTGGTTTCTCTCTCTATGTGTATATAGACTATATATAGTTCAGTGGGGAATTTGTTTTTTATTTTATTTTATTTTTTAATAACTAAACGACTTCGTTTAAGGTAATTATGATTTATTTATTATTTTATTGTATTTTAACAACTATCCGGATAATATTACTTATTGGATAAACACTAGTATGGCCAAAATAGAAAATAGGAGAAGTATTACGTGTTATTTCTTTTATTTTAGGTAATATATTAAATTGCTTTTTAATTTAGACAGTATATTAATGAAGACGGATCAATCTAGATAATATTACAGAAATAGAAGATAAATATAATGGATATAAGTTTTTTAATCCAGTCAGCGAAATTTACAATGCGTCGTTTGATAAGGAAACTTGTCATGACGCTTTTATAGATTATCGATTACCTAATCATGTACCATGTTACCTTGATTGGTGTGTTTTAATAGTATATATAATCTCCTAATTAAAAAAGATATGTTATACAAATTAAAAAATATAATAATATGTTACATTTTTTCATAATTAACCTTATAAAAATAGCCAAAAGAAAAGAGCCTCCATAAAATTGCTTGTTACACCGAATTATTTTATGTCTTGTTATTTTTTTTTCTAAATAATGTTACGCAAAGTCACTTATTAAAATACGATTGTTTAAAAATAATGATCAGATATTTATATGTAAAAAATATTCTTTTATCTGGCAAGACATAAAATAGATTTTGTGTAAAAGATAATGATAGTATTGATGATTTGTAGTATTTATTCCTGTTTTGAAATAACAAAAAGATAATTATGGATATCTATTTAAATCATTAAATGATAGTTAAAGTAACGATCACAGATGTTTTGATGGCATTATTGTTGTTCAGGTGAATTGGAAATCGAGAAGTTTGACTTCCTTGACTAAATGGTTTGTTAGTAAACTCGATTGGTTGATTTGAATGATATGTTTGACACAACTAACTTAGTTTCGAGTTGAAGTTTCTAGTAGCTGGAGTTTTTTGTAATTCTTTAAAAGAGCTGACGTTTTTTGTTTTTATAAATGTATTTGGTCAAAGTACATGTCGTGATAGCTCTTAGTATTAAACGACATAAAAGACATAGATATTAATTAAAAGTTGTTTATAATTATCTAGAGGGTATAAAAGTAATTTTATATGACAAAAAACTCAAACTCGTTTCGAAACCTACTTCAAGTAGCTTTTCGTGGAAAAGTTTTTTTAAGCTTTCAAATATGAATCCTATCAACCAAATGGAGTTTTTGAGCTTGAACTTTTAAAAATTAAAAGATGAATCTCTTAAAAGCTCTCAAAAGATCTTTGTCAAACGTACCCAAGTCTTATGGGTAAGTAAAATTCAAGTTTATCTTAAATGATACATATAAATGTTTGATCATTTTTTTTCATCGTAAATAAATTTGGTTATCTTAAATAATAAAAAAAAAGATAAAGTTAATACCTTTTCTGATAGTTAATCTAAAATAAAAATATTCATCTTCATCTTTACTAAATAAAAAAGGGTTAAGTATCATTTTGACAATTTAACTTTCAAATTTGTTTCATTTAGCCACTAAACTATTTTTTGTCTTGATTTAGCTACTAAACTTTCAGTAGTTAGATCAGTAAAAAGAAACTTTAGTGGCTAAATATATAAACAAAAAATAGTTCAGTGGCTAAATCGGGACAAAAAATAGTTTAATGACTAAATAAAAAAAATCTAAAAATTGGATGATCAAAATGACACTTAACCCTATTAAAAAATGCAAAACATATTGACGCACAAAACAAAAAATAAAATAAAACATACATCTTTATCTTCACCGTTTCGCTGTGCATCACTTGACTACTCTACCTTTATCTTTATCTTCGTCATTAAAAATATTCTACATGAATCAAAAATCTTCACCATCTTCATTATGTTTTTTACTTTGTGCACAACATGTCTTCGAGGTTGTTTGTTTGTTTCTTAATAGAATCTTTAAGAAGTCACTTTAAGGTAAAAATGTCTTCTTAATGGTTTCATGAAGAGGTAAACAAATAAAGCCTTCATCACGTAGTTCATATGTTTGATTGTGCAGTTCATCTTCAACATGTGAACCAAAAATATTCATCGTCTTCATGTAAAAAGCAACATATCTTTCAAAAATAAGGTTGCATCATTTTTCATCATGTAGTTCATATGCATTGTCACGATTCATCACTAATATCACGAACAATCCTCATATCATGAACATCAATTGATTGCACGAAGAAGAAGAGAGATTAGTGTTTAGCCCGTGCCGGAGAGGAGAAAGAGAAGGGGAAAAGAATGATATTTAGGAGAGGGAACTATGCTCATGACTACACACCATGATTTAAAAGATCTCTAAATCTATTTAATTATGAATTCAAATTTATAAAATAAATAAGTTAAATTTACTTTTACATTTATAATAACCATGAGATAATATTTTTGATATTACCTTTAATGAATCTTCTGGCGCATTGAGATCCTATGTACAGTGGGACAGTGGTTCTTCAAAATTTATCGATATACGATAATTCTCCATTGAGCTTCCTCCCTCTGTGTGTGCGAGAGAAAGAGATCTTTGTAGAACTCAATATTTATGGAGTCCCAAGAAACCAATATTAGTCATTAGATTAAGAAAATTAATAATTATTAAGAAACCACTTTTTTAATTAAAAATATTAAATCAGAAGGGTATTTTGGTAAAAGTTAAAAACTGATTAATTTTTTATCCTTCAATAATATGTATCATCTCTTTTAATTTTTTTCATTGTCTAATCTTTATTTTTTCCCAAATTTATGTAACCAATGTCATATAATCTTTTTCCTTTTGTTAAAGCACTACGACACATGTAATATTGCAATTCTACGTATGATATCATATAGTCTACATATATATAATTGAAACTATTAAACATGTAATATAAACTATTACACATGTAAATGGGAATAATTACAAATGTAATAGGGCTATTACACATATAATAAATATATTACACTTACACGTGTAATAGTAATAATTATACATGTAATGGACAATTACACATGTAACAAGACAATTACACATGTAATAAAAATTATTACACATGTAATATGAACTATTACCCATTTTCTCTTTTACTTTTTATTCTCTCTCTTTTTTTTTCCAGATTTATGTTTCTAGTGACATAGATTTTTTTTCCAAATTACTATAACATTATACATGTAATACTGAATATTCTACGTATAATATCGTATACACTATACATGTAATTGGAACTATTAAACATGTAATAAGAGCTATTACAAATGTAACAGAAACCACACACACATATATTTAACTATTACATGTAATAAACATAAAAAAAATATTACAGATCTAACTTCTTAGAAAACCAAGATTTGGAACAACATTTATCAATGTATTAAAATAAAGAAGTCATCTAAGAACTCTTAAAATTAGATATATTTAAATTATAAGAACACGAAAAATACAAATAAATTCAAATTTTGTTAACAAAATCAAACACACAAGATATTGAATCTAAATACAAACTTGACAGCAATATTTCACATCAACTTCTTTATATATAATATAAAATATTACACATGTAATAAAACTATTTTACATATATTGTATAACTATTATACATATAATATAAAATTATTACACAAGTAATAGTTAACTACTACACATGTAATAAAAGTGCAGTTCTGATTTTTACAAAAAACTCAGATCCGGAACACGAACGTTCACTAAATATGAAAGTTACAAAAATAATCAAAGAACCTTTAAAAAACCCAATTGTGATCTTCGTGATGGTTGAAAAGGACATGGACCGTCATGTTAAAAAAATCAGATTTTGAACGAATATTCATCAATACTTCGTAATTTTGAGAAAAAAAACCCGAAGATGATGAAGAACCTTCGATTGAATACCTTCGAACAAATATAAAATCTTGGACTTGCTTATTTATTTTTCGAACGACTTTTTCTGGAACACACAGATCTTCTTTGATGTAACTATTAATCTTCGAACAAATCTAAAACTTTTGAATAAATCTAGAAAGAAGATCCCTCTCTATGCACACACACATAGAATATGGTTCGAGAGAGTACTCATTATGCAGCGCACGAAAAGATATCACTTTTTAAAAAAAATAAATTTTTTTCCCGTAAATATCTTTTTATTAACATTATAAAGATGATATGTAATTTCACATACATTCACATCTTCTAGCTCTTTAAAAAATGATGGGAATGTACACTTACATAAATTTGCATATATGTAAACGTACATTTATATGATGCATGATTTTATGCACTTAAAATATATGAATGTGTGTAAAATTTATATATAATATTTGTAATGTTAATTAAAAACATGTAAGAATATAATTGCCTTTTTGTCACTTTATGCATTAGTTTTTTTAACAGCCTTTATGCATTAGTTAGAAATCAATTTCTAAGTTAAATTTTATATTTAATTTATTGACACCCAAATCAAAATTAATTAATTATTAAGAAAAAAAATATTGAAAAGGACATGTAGGTGAGTATTAATGCATAAGTAGAAATGTTGACTTTTAGTGGTAGCTTTCAAATTCAATTTGTTGGTAGGAATGAAGAAGATATGTTTGTACAATGGGAGAAGTGTGAATTGCAGTTATATAATTGGGAGTTGGGAGAAGTGTGAGTCATTGCAATTTGCATGTGCCACCTCCTATTCTTTTATCATTATTATTATTTTTTCTTTTCTTTTTAACAAGACAAAATGATTATTTTATTTTTTTATAAAATATATATATAATTATATATTTAATGAAACTTGTTGATTTAATTATTTAATATTATGTTTATTTAGTTTAAAAGTTTTGTAAGTATAAAGTACTATGCATGTTGTTACTTAAAAAGTCTAATTCAAATTCAAAATTATCAATTTATCAGCTAATTAAATTCAAAATAAAAACTAATCATCCTATTCTTATATTATATATATGAATGTATGTTATGTAAATATTTTCTTTATTAAAAATACTTAGGATGTATGAAAATTATAAAGTAATCAGTAAAAATATATTTCATAACGTTTCTGATAAAAAAAAATATTTTATGCATTATATGTCATATTTTACATGTATATCAATATGTGTGAATTCAAATTTCATGCAATTCATACAACATAACACAATTCATATGAACAATTATCAATCCAACACATTATATTGAATGATTAAAGAGAGAAATATTACATTGAGTTCTTGGCTATCTTGGACAGCAATCTTCTTCTCTCTCTACTGTTCTAACCGTGTATTTTTGTGTAATCTAAGATTCCTCCTATTTATACACAATACAAAGTATTGAGGATTTACACAAACACCCCTGAACTTTTACAATAAAATTGATTACAACTCTATATAAATTTGTACCCAACAATCTCCCCCTTAGAGATGAAATCAATTTTCAAATTAAAGTACATTGCAGGGAACTTGAACATTCTTTCTTGAAACTTTTCTTGCACCTTCTCTTCGATCTCAGAATCTTCTTCTTTATTGTCTCACTCTGATCTTCACATCTCTTCTATTCTGATCTTCTCTTTTCTTGTAAGCACACTCCCCCTTGGATCATGAATAACTTTTAAATCTCTTCCTTGATCAATTGTCTTGAGATGATGTAGTAATTGCCTTCAGTTGATTTCAAACTACTCAACAGTTGTTTCTGAAATTCAGCTTTTCTCCCCCTCATGATGATCATAAAAAATTATGAACATCATGCAAAAACTTCAGAAACATTAATTCAATGAAATTACAGTTAGAAGAAATACAACAACAATTACAACTCAGAAATTATTACAAATTGATTTTCTCCCCCTTAAACTGACATCTCTCCCCCTATACAAAACAGATTTATCTCACCCCCTCACCCCCTCAAAAAGTTCACTCCCCCTCGAATTGATATTATATCTTTTTAGACCAAAACAAAGCTTTACAACTTTGGGGAAACTGAAACACATTCATTTTGTGAGAAAAACAAGTCCAGGTCCACATAGGATTCCTGTTTGCACAAAAGACAAAATCTATGTGACCTACTTTCAGCGCTGGCGTGATGTTAACACTGGTAGGATTTCCAAATAGTCATCGTGAAATCCTTTATCATGAAAGAATCACTCTTATTTGTTCCGGCTTAGTCACTTTGGACTAGCAGTTTATAGTCACGCATACTGTTAGACTCGATGTGTCCTAAAAGTGTATATAATTAGCTCTAGACACAATGTGCATCAAATGAAATTGGAGACCGGAGCAACTGTCTTCCTTGTTTCAATATCAATAATATCCAAATGATATATCGATAGAAATGTGCTATATCTCCGTGATTATTGAAACAGAAATCTTTTGAGAGATAACTGAGTAGTTGGTGGGGTTAAGTGCATGCGTCACTGGGTCTATGACGTCTTTTTCAATATCAAGTCGCCTAGGGCTTGATAGATTATGTGGTTTACCCAGCAGACACAGTGTAGGATAGGATTATCTTTTCTTCAAATCCTTTCTCAACTCTCAGCTCTCAGAAATTTTTCAACCTAGCTCCCTCCGGCTCACTTTTCAGAATTAAATTCAGTCAGCTTTATACGAAAAGCATGATCTGATGCACCACCATCGCCTTTTAATATCCCTCTCATTTACATTTTACCTCTGCTCGACCCTGTCAGTATCCCGTGATAACTGACACTTCTCAACTAATAAACCTAAAGAACCCTCACCCACACAAACAATAGATGGTTTGCTCCTTGGGTAGGTCTTCCGGTTCTGGATAGACCATAGAAGCGAAATTTATGCCTATCACTCAGATTGGTGCATAATCGGAGTCAGCAGAAAGATTTTCAGCTTTGAAAGGTCATGAGATATGATGAAATCCAACTTATATGGTATTGGAGATGATATGCAGATAATTTTGGGAGATATCAGAATGAAATGGAAAATTTGATATATGATATGAAAAGAATAAGATTTTCTTGAAAGAATTAGCACATGGGAGATAACAGGAGAATCCAGTATAAATTGGAAGAGTTCTTAACAAAAATAATCTCAGAAGAAATGAGACTATGAAAATCAAAGAGATTAGATCAATTAATCTCAATGATAGATTCAGAGATTCATAAAAAAAAAATTTCTTTCAGCTCAAAAACTCTTTTTATGTGTGTGTCAAATATTTTCGTGAAAAATCACACATAGTTTTTGAAAAATGTCATCGTCAAAGCGCATCTGAAACTCCCCCTGAAAATAAGCAGACACAGTTAGTCAACTCATAGAAATGAAACAAAGAGCAAAAAATTATAAAAATAAAACTCCCTATTTGTCAATTCAGCATCAGAGTTGAATGCAGGGCAGGAATTCCAGAAAGATTCGTCTTTCAGAATTGGGTTCTAATCTGAAGTGATTAGAAGCCATTTGTCGCATAAGCTTGAGTTTCAGTCTGAAGTAACTGAAAACCATTGTCTCTGGTTCATTGAAGTCCGGGTTCTAGTCTGAATATAACTAGAAACCAATTTTTAGTTGAAGCACGGGTCTTGACCTGAAGTAATCAAGAGCCTATTGAAATGAAGAACGGGTCCTTATCTGAAATGATAAGAAACCTATAACCTGCAAAATTTAAGATGTCTTTGGTATCCAAACAGATTTGGATCCAGACTTGTTAGCGCTCTTGGGTACCCATTTCAAAACAGGTTTTGGTACCCACTTGTACTTGGGTTTAGGTACCCATTGCATGTTATAACTATCAGCTTCTCTTTCAAACGCAGAAAACAAATTTCTTTGAGTATGAGAAAATTGAATATCTGAATTTCTAAAGAAACTTGAATTTGAATGATCAGACTTTTGCGAACTCTTCTTTTTGAAAAACTGTCCGGTTCTTGCCTGTTTCTGATAATACTTGGTATTTTTCTGTGAAAATGTTTTCTGATTAGAATGACCAGTATTTTCAGAAACTTTAAGAAAATTTGACTTCGAAGATTCACCGGTGTAAATCTTGACCGGAAGTTGTTCAACAATTTTATCTTTGCCGCTGTGTATCTTTAACAGATACTTAAGTTTAAGATCTGAAGAAGAATCAAACTTAGCAGAGTTAGTTAGATTCACTTCACTTTCAGAAGACAAACCAGAGTGATCAACATTGGATTTTAAACATACTGAAGAAGGGGTCTTAACCTTTGACTCAGTTGACGAAGTAAACACATGTAATTGTTTTGTAAGATGAAGTATCTGATTTTCCAAACTTTTGATAATAACTAAATTTGATACCAATTGTGAATTCAAATTTCATGCAATTCATACAACATAACACAATTCATATGAACAATTATCAATCCAACACATTATATTGAATGATTAAAGAGAGAAATATTACATTGAGTTCTTGGCTATCTTGGACAGCAATCTTCTTCTCTCTCTACTGTTCTAACCGTGTATTTTTGTGTAATCTAAGATTCCTCCTATTTATACACAATACAAAGTATTGAGGATTTACACAAACACCCCTGAACTTTTACAATAAAATTGATTACAACTCTATATAAATTTGTACCCAACAATATGAATCCCTCAATTAAAATTAAATTAACTCGAACTCTTATCCCATCTTCTGACCTATTCAAGCAAATGAGTTGATGACTAAATGACAAAAAATTTACATGATATTGAAATTTTTTAAAAACAATTTGTTTAATACCTCATTTATTGAATTTAATGTTTTTTAAAAGAATTTATGTTCAGACTTAACTTTTTACTATATGAATCAAAATTGCATCTATACTTATGTACATATTTAATTAATTAATTTATAAGTTTTTAAACGTAATAAAATGTATTAAAAATAAATACACACCATATAAATTTTATTAAATTTTTAAAAAGTAATTCGTAATCGGTAAAAAATTATTTCTTAATATTTTATTTATTATAATAAATTGTATAAATGGTATGTCATATTTAAACTAAAATATCAATTTATATCAATTAAAATATATAAATTTATAAATGAAATATTTATAAGAATAAAAATAATAATATATCTATTTATAAAGAATAAAAAATAATAATTATGAATAATTAATATTTATATCTTTTAAATTTTATCGTATTTATATTTTACATAAATAATTTTTATTAAAAATAGCTATTATTACGTGGATCTATAAACTAGTTTATTAAAGGTTTTTAAATATTTTATAGTAATATTTTATGTTGGGACCGGAAAAAGGGGCTTGCTTTTTGGACACTCTTTACATGTAATAATTATGTTTAAAAACAGTATGCATCATTAAAAAAATGATGCATCATTAGAAGAAACATAAAATTATTGTATAATGATTACTAGTTTATAAACCCATGTATAATATGGGTATACATTTAAAAATTTAATTTCATTAATCTTGTAGGATAATTTTTAAATATATTTTATCAAATTTATAATATCTATTTATATAATACAATAAATATAAATCTATCTATTCTATTATATGAGTAACTAGATGCCACATGACATCTCGATAGAGCGTCAATTGGCTTAACATGGGATTGTCACGTGTACCTTACTACTTTCTATTAATTTGTTTTTCCAATCTATCAATAATAAATAATTTAAATAATATCTAATCAAATTTAAATTTTATCCAATATAAAACTCAAATTTGAATTTGAATGATAACTAAATTCAAATTTGAGTTTTATATTGGATAAAATTTAAATTTGATTAGATATTATTTAAATTATTTATTATAGATAGATTGGAAATAACAAATTTTAGAAGCAAATTAATAGGAAATTGTTAGGTACACGTGACAATCACATGTTAAGCCAATTGACGTTGTATCTAGATGTCATGTGGCATCAAGTTACTCATATAATAGAATAGATAGATTCAAAAAAGAAAATAGATGGTCCATTGAGTTTATCGGGGTCCATTTAGAATTCTTCGAAAAAAAAGGACAAAAGGAAACGGAAAAGTTGCAAATTAACAGACTTGAAGGATTGATCACTGAAAATTCGGGTTTCGGAGTTTCCGTAAGTCAAAGTCAAAACACATGGAAGATATGGAGGCCACGTGGAAGATGATGATGACATGGCAATGAAAAGCAGCTTTTCGGAGTCTCGAAGAGTCGGCGGTCACGTTGACCGTCAACGTAATGGTCGGCTACTCGGCTGGTCGCATGAAGTTATTACGGCTTTTCTTGTTACATATTTAATATTCTTATTTATAAGTAAAGTTTATTATAGATTTTGCAATTTCGTCTTTTTTTTTTTTCTTTTTTTTAACGACAAACTATCTTACTCCTACTCCTAAACTACTCCTTTAACACCAGACTAACTTACTCCATCTAAATTTCAACTTGCATCCGACGAGGATCGAACCCGTGACCTCTCGCTTATAACTCCACCCTATTACCGCCAAGACAAATGCCCTTTTAATTTCGTCTCTTAACTAATTTATTAACTCGTGTATTTACAAGAATGATTTTAATAAACTTGTTTTCTTAAACCATTTTAAATTTAAAATATTCAAACTTTTAATATTAATGATATTTAATACATCATATTATAATTAATTTACGTATAAATCATTTAAAAAAATGAATCATCAGTAACTTTTAAGTTTATTATTAGTAATAATATTATTATTAGCTTAAATAAATATTGTTTGTTGTGATTTTTTGGGATTTAAGGATTTAACCATGATCATATATTAAAAGTAACGTAATTTAAAAGTTTTAATTTAATTTTGAAATACTAATTAACATTTATCATTTGTAGAGGATGTCATTTGTCATCATGAGAAGATGACAAAACAATTTAGTTATTTTTTAATTGTATTTATCGATATTATTGTTTTTAAAAGGTCCTCCAGTTAGAATTTTATTTTCTAGTTTTGTGAAATTTGATTATTAGGGTCCGGTTATAATTGGTAAACCGAATTTTTTTTAAACTGAAAAACCAGGTTTTAGTAGTCAAATTTTGTCAAACCAAAAAGAAAATATTAACTTGACAACTTTTCTGGGAAAAAAATAACACGAAAGGACTACAATTTTAAAAATATGAAAACATGTTGATTATTTTTTTTCTTCATAAAATCGCTTATGCATATTTGAAATTTGTACAAGACGTAGCACTGTTAGGTGATATGTCAAAGGATGTTGTCGGGCTAAGAGCCTTGAGAGGATCCGATCCGTAAATCTGAACTGATTTTGTAGTCATTTAAAATTTCAGATAATTTGGGTATTTTTTATTTTAGATTATCTGATACTCCCTCCGTCCCAATTTAAATGTTCATACTTCTATTTTAAATTGTCCCAAAATAAATGTCCACTTCCAAAAGTAGATTATAATAATTTATTAAATTCCAATAATAGTCTTGTGTTTGTAATGTAGTTATTTTTTCCAAAATATAATTAGAGTAAATTACGTAAATGGTTCCTGTGATTTATAGAAAGTTATGAATTTGATCCCTCAAGCAAACTAAGTACACTGGTAGTCCATAAAAACGAATTTTTGTAATATTCTGGTCCCTCGATTTAACTTCCGTTAACTTAACCGTTAAATCTAGTGGTATATTCGTATTTTTACCCATGCAGGGACCATTTATGAAATTATTCAGACAACTTTTTTTTTGAATTCTTATATTATTTATTGATTTAGTTAATTTATTTATATTGTTATTTATTTATGTTCATCATGTTCTTGAAGTATTTATATGTGTTAATCATGTTTTTGAATAATTCATCCATGTCTTTATAACTAAAGTAAGAATGTGAAATTAGCAACCTAAGGAACAAAAACATTATTATTTATTAGCATGAATCAAATGATAAATCGTCAAGACCACCCCTTACGGGACCTAGTCGTTCAGGACTGCCCCGTAAGACCATCTTCTCATTTAATTGGATCAACAACTTCTACCTCTGTCTCGTTAAGAGACACGCTGTAATCATTCAGATTACTAGGCTTTACGAAGAAGCTCGTATTTAGGATTTCAGTTTTTGGGTTTCCTTAAAGCTTTTGAATCATACATGATTCAAACACTGATACCTATATAGCTTATAGGTAAAAAAAAAATTGATTGAAGGAGAAATTTAAATCATAGCTTCAACTAATACAACCTATATGTCATCCATATAGGTCACAATCCAACTGATAATATGAGTGTCAAATTAATCTAACATCAACAATATGTCTCAACCGGAAATCTTGCATGTTAAATCTGAATATCTATAACTCACAGATTTGGGGTCTTTATCAAGCAGATTTATAATCCACCACCTGAGTTATCTCAGGATTTTGTCTTTAATCAGAGCTCTGGGTAAATGATTTTAATCGGAAGGGTACATAGATCAAAGCATATGTTAATTAAGTCATCACACATGTCGGGGCAGTCCTGAACGACTAGGTCCCAAGGAGCAATACAACATCAATCACAACTAAGATAGAATTAATAAAATGCGTAATTAAGTCATTACAGTAATTAGGATTATTTTACAATAAGTTTAAAACAAGATTATTAAAGTTTAAAAGTAAACTATAAAGGGCACAAGGACACTAATCTAGTACATAACCACAATACATGTCACTGCTTCTATCCAAAACACCACCATAATCAATTCATTCGATACCTCAGTTGAAGTAGTGGTCTAGTGACTTCAAATTCGGGCGCACAGATCCTAAGGACTTGGTTCAGCTGGAATTTTTCCTTTGATCTTTCCTGTAAAAAGATTCAAAGGAAAAAGTCCAGCTGAACCAAGTCCCTAGGATCTGTGCGCCCGAATTTGAAGTCACTAGACCACTACTTCAACTGAAATTGGTATCGAATGAATTGATTATGGTGGTGTTATGGGTAGAAGCAGTGACATGTATTGTGGTTATGTACTAGATTAGTGTCCTTGTGCGCTTTATAGTTTACTTTTAAACTTTAATAATCTTGTTTTAAACTTATTGTAAAATAATCTTGATTACTGTAATGACTTTCAAAAGGTTGATATCAACACAGACGCATAACTCACCTTTTTCGATTCTAAGCAATCAGAGATTCTAAAAATCTCTTCAGTATGGCTGATCCAATCCATCGCCTGAATTGGATTAACTGTACCCTCAAAGTTCAGGGCACCGCTTGCTTTGAAATCTTTAAATTTACAACCTTTTGGCAACACACAATTCTGTTACATCACATATGTATGAATGTACTACTTAGTGTTGTATCTTTTATTTTGTTCCTGCTCACACATCATGTAATTGAATTATTTATAAATATATGTCAAAAGAAAAGGCTGCTATAAGGAAATATATAAATGTATGAAACAAGGAAAAAGGACTGCTGATTAATACACACATCCGAGAAATATCACCAACCCACACTTAGTTTTAATTAAAAGAAAGTTGAAGGATGTTGTTGATGATTCACTTAACAAAACACATACCACAGAAACATATAGAATAGAAAATGGGATGTTGGAATTGTTTTCTTTTATACTTCCAGCCCACACACATACCCATTTATTTTGTATAAAAAGAACTGAAAGGGTGGCTGCTACTTGCTATTGAGGTTACTGCCTAAACACACAAACTCATGCCTAGACTAAACATAGAATAAAGGCTGCTGTCACTGTTTTATTTACAACACTGACATACATACTTTTTGAAAGAAAAAGGAAATGGAAAAGCTATTGGACTTGTTGCTGTTTGTGACCTGCATACATCGACACACCTACACACTTTTGCTTCACTTTTTCCGTTTTATAAACTGAATTAATGCTGACGTGGACTGGACATATACACAAACACACATCACACATACTATATTTATGAAAGCAAAAAGCTGTTGGACAGCTTCTTTTTCACCTTCGACAGCACCCACAAACACATATTAAATCTAATCATACATGCATCTTATAATTGAGTATAAAACTGTTACGTGCATAATTATGTAATGAAAACATAAAGTGTGTACTTCGATATGTGATTAAATTAGTCCTTCAGACTTTTATATATACATATATTCATGTCCCCATTCACATAGTAAAGGTGTGTATGCATTCAAATGTGTACAAAAAAATGAGTGTAATTATATAATTAGACATCAAAGCATATGTTAATTAAGTCATCACACATGTCCATGAAATGCATAAAAAGTACATAAAGTCATTTAAATCATATCAAGTTAAGCCATAAGCTTAATTGTGATGCAACAAAGTCTGAGATGACACGAAAAGTCAATAATACAATAAGTCTATACATAAGCTTTTGAAAATCCAAGAATGCAACATAAATACACAATTATGTTGTGTAATGCCATAAAAGCTTATGTAAATTGATTTGTCGTAAAATTAACAGGTTCAGCTAAATCTGAACTATGTTATAAAGCTAAAGTTAGTAAAGCCAAGCCAGAAAAGTCAAGCTCAGTCAATAAAGTCAAAGTCAAGTCAATAAAGCTAAGTCAAAGTTAGAGAAGCAAGTCAGAGCTAAAGTCTGTAAAGTCAATTGCTAAATCCTGAGATAACTCAGGTGGTGGGTTTAATCTGCTTGCGAAAGTCAAAGTCAACAGCCATGCAATAAAACCAGTAACTGTGAGTTATATATATAATTGTATACATGCTTGTCTTCCTGTGAGACATATTGTTGTTCTAGTTTTATTTGAAAGTCTTATATGCTCAGCTAGAATGTGAGTTGTGCACACCTTGGTACGGTGATGCCCTGTGGATCATGATAGCTTTTAATATATCATCATGCACACTTGTCTTTACAGTCTGAATTAGTCTTCGATATATTATTGTTGTTATCTTGATTCATTACTTTGAATGCTTTCAGTCATTTGCCTTGATATCAATGCTTTCACATGCTTCCGCATAATTCAAGTCTGAGAAAGTCCATGTCAGTCTATGATTAAGTCTACTCTGATGTTTACCCACGTTGTCTTACTGGTAGCTAGCCCAGTATGTGGCTGATCCCCACAATTAAAAGCATGTGCGTGGGATTAAACATCATCCGATCTTAAGTCCTATGTCTCACAATGTCTGGCTGATAGCGGCAGTCATGTCAAAATCGCGCTTAAAGTCAAAGTCAGATATTAAAGTCAAAGTCAGATATTAAAGTCAAAAGTCAAAGTCAAAGTCAAAGTCAAGTCTCAGCTTAAAATTGTCATGGCATGTTAACTAGTTAAATCTATAATCTCACTAAGCACCGCTTACAGTTGTTGTTGAATCTTTTTACAGGAAAGATCAAAGGAAAAAGTCCAGCTGAACCAAGTCCTTAGGATCTGTGCGCCCGAATTTGAAGTCACTAGACCACTACTTCAACTGAAATTGGTATCGAATGAATTGATTATGGTGGTGTTTTGGGTAGAAGCAGTGACATGTATTGTGATTATGTACTAGATTAGTGTCCTTGTGCCCTTTATAGTTTACTTTTAAACTTTAATATTCTTGTTTTAAACTTATTGTAAAATAATCCTAATTACTGTAATGACTTAATTCCGCATTTTATTAATTCTATCTTAGTTGTGATTGATGTTGTATTGCTCCTTGGGACCTAGTCGTTCAGGTCTGCCCCGTAAGGGGTGGTCTTGACATAAATAACCCTAAATTAAAAGAAAAGGAGGATGAATTGAGAATGGATATTTAAATTAGAAACATAAAGAATAAGAAAATAAACAATAGGTAACTATACCAGATAAAATACGCACCAGATACACCAATAATTAATTCAAATACAAGTTTACACAAAATCAAAGAACTATTGAGATCCAAAATCACAACTTAGAAAGAAACCAAAAAAGTTTAACTAAACAAACCGATGATAAAGACAAAGAACTCTTACTCCATTCGAACCCCCTATATCCGAAATGAAGACAAAAACGTTGGCGCCTGCAAAATCAATTACCCTTACTCCATTCCAAATCCCTTAGAAAACCAAGAACTCTAACTCGAAATGAAACCATAGTTGCCATTTGAATTCAAGATCCCCAACTAATCTGAACCTAGATCTGTAGCCCCTTATAAAATCGTTGGGTTTTCAAACACTAACCAACACGATCTGAACAAAACCCACCCACCTCGTCGTCGTCGATCTTAAGAGTAGTGGGAGTGGAGAAGGTGGTGGTGGAGCCATTGATAAAACTGTCAAAGATGATGAACCTCGTCAGAAGATGAAAGTGGTTAGAGAGAGAGAGAGAGAGAGAGAGAGAGAGAGAGAGAGAGAGAGAGAGAGAGAGAGGCGGAGAGATGGTTGCAATCAGTGGCGGCTGAGCGGTGGTTGTCGGTTGCCCGGTTGGTGTGGGGGTGCTGTTAGAGGAGAGAGGGGAGCAGAAAGAGAAGGTTTGGTTGTGTTATGAGAGAGAAAGATGTGTATTTTCTTTTATTAATTCATCAAAATACAACTTTATTTATTGTATAATTCACTAAAACACAAATAAATAAACTATGATAAATAAAGAGAATATCCAAAAATAAAAGTTTATTAAAAAAATTTCATAAATGGTCCCTGTAGAGGTAAAAAGACGAAAATACCCCTAAAGTTAACAGTTAAGTTAACGGAAGTTAAATCGATGGACCAAAACGTTACAAAAATTCATTTTTATGGACTACCAGTTTACTTAGTTTGCTTGAGGGACCAAATCCATAACTTTTATAAACAACAGGGACCATTTATGTAATTTACTCAATGATTAAATACATTGATAAGGGTAAAGTTGTCATTTAAGTATAAAGAAGAACAATAATTACCCACTTTTTTTAAACTGTGTGTTTTTGTCAAGTGGACATTTAAATTGGGACGGAGTAAGTATTTGAAAATCTAAAAATTAATTTTTTTATATTAATATCCTTTTTATGTTAATTATTCTAATATAAATTATTAATTTTTATTTTTAAGGGTAAATTACAAATTTGGTCCCTGTGGTTATAGGGAAATTACGGATAAAGTCCTTCTATAGAAGAAATTACAAATTCGATGTCTGTGGTTAACATTTTTGTTACGGATTAGGTCCTTTGACCGGTCATTTTTTTAAAATGACAATTCTACCCTTGAATTTTATAAAAATAGATTATTAACTTTTTTAAAACATAAATAAAAAAATTATCAATTAATTAGAAATAATAAAATATTAAACACTATCCATCAATTAAAAAACTAAAAGCAAATCCTTTTTTTTACATTTTCCACCCACCCACCAACCACTATCATCTTCATCTTTTTCATTTTGTTCCTTCTCTCCTCCATAACCTATCCTTCTCTCCGCCTCGTCTCCAGCTCCATGTCTCCGGCTCGTCTCGTCTCTGGCTCCATAACAAAACTAAGCATCGAAAGGTTATTCATATCTGAAACTAAGGTTATTCCTTCTCTCCGCCTCGTCTCCGGCTCCATGTCGCCTCTGGGTTTAGGCCCGATTCAAAGGCTGCTGTAGTGGGGGTGCAGGCTATTAGCGCAGCTATGGCGAGTGGGTTTTCGGCATTGGTTACGATGCCATTAGATACGATCAAAACGAGGCTTCAAGTGATGGATGGAGAAGGGTGTAAACGGGTCGGGCCGACGGTGAAGAAATTGATGAAGGAAGGTGGATTGAGTGCTTGTTACAGAGGGTTGGGGCCAAGATGGATTTCAATGTCGATGTCTGCAACTGCGATGATTACCACCTATGAATTCCTCAAGAAAATGTCTACTAAAAATCAAGATTCATGTGGTTCCCTCCAATGTGTGATGGAATGTGTGAGAGAGAAGGAATAAATTTGGGTTGGGAAAGGAAATGAACTATACAAAAAAAAATTTGTTTATTTATTAAATTATAAAAATATTTAGTTATTAATTAAAATAGAGTTAATTACCTATGTTTATAATAATCTCAAGGGTAGAATGATCAGTTTTAAAAAAATGACTGGTCAAAGGACCTAATCCGTAACAAAATGTTAACCACAGACATCGAATTTGTAATTTCTTTTATAGAAGGACCTTATCCGTAATTTCCCTATAACCATAGGGACCAAATTTGCAATTTACCCTATTTTTAACTATAAACTTGAGTTTTTGTTACTTATGGTTTCTTTAAATGAATTTTAGTTTCTTTATGGGCTTTTCTGATGATTTTAAGTAAAAAGAATATAATATGTTTTTATTCGTGACAATTTATATGCATTGGCCTATATATATGGGTATATAAGTTTGTATTAAATATTTAAATATTTTTAAAAACTTAATTTTTATAAAAGTTATACACTTTTCGCTAAACTGAAATTTCAGATTATATAGAAAATCAAAAAAAGATTCATATTGTAATTTTCAGGTATCCAATTTTCGGATTATCCGCAAAATGAATAGGTTTACCTATTACAGTGCCGTCCAAGTTTTAATTTTCACTTAGTATGAAAAATCAAAATATTATATCATATTAAAAAAATAGCGAATATAAGGATTTTGATGGCTAAAATATTATTAAAAAAACTTAAAAAATTAATAAGTAAAAAAAATTGTGTCTTGTTAATGATGGTGGTTTGTTGTCGATAAGGAAAGAGTTAGTTTTCACTTGTATCATACATCATCATATGTTTTGTTTGTGTGACTTTGTTGTAAACAATTTTTTAAAGCAAAGAAGATAAATATTACTTAAACAATTAAATATATGCAAGTGCATTTGTTTGATAGGTTTTGAAAGATTTGAAATGAGTACGGGTTCTAAAAACATTTATTTGGTTTATTGTTTGGAACCGAATATATAAAAATCATTCTCAAAAAGTGAAATCCATTTACTCACACGAGTTTTCACTCATCTCATTTTTCTTTCAAACCTATACGCAAATCCATATTTATTCCTAAAACCATGTAGATACCAAACGCTCCTTTAAGAACCCTAAAAAATGGATGAACGTTGATTACAAGTACGAAGACTTTAGAGGGGTAGTTAGAAATATACGGTTAAGAACTTAGGTGTGATAGAATTAATCCATTTGAAAACATGAACAGTCGTCACAACACATGGTCAGTCCGGTTATGCATCTATAATCTTCCACATTAGCTATGTATGAATAGAAAATGTATCTTAATATCGTTGTTAATTCAAGATCCAAAACAACCCGGGAATGATATTGATGTATGTTTGGATCCATTAATTGATGACTTGAAATGTTTGTTAAACACGAGCATAGAAGTGTATGATGCATATAAGAAAGAATATTTTAAACACGGGCAATGATTTTTTGCACCATTAATGATTTTCCAGCGTATGAAAATTTGTCTGGATATGGTACTAAAAGAAATTTTTTTTGTCTTGTGTGTGAAGATAATACCCACTCGAATTGATTGCACAATTGCAGAAAAACAATATAAAAGTGACATCGAAGATCGCTTCCAAAAACACATCCAAACTGTAAAAAAGAAGTCGTTTGATGGTAACGTAGATATTAGAGTGTTACGACAACCATTGGATGGAGAAGCTACACTCTCTCGAGTTGCAAAACTAAATACTGTGTTATGAAAAAAATGGTATCTCTTCACCAATTGGTATTTGGAAAAAAAAAAAGTTAATATTTTGGGAATTACCTTATGGGAAGCATTTGAGAGTTCGACATTTTCTCGATGTCATGCATATTGAGAAATATGTTTGTGAACACTTGATAAACTCATTGTTAAACATTCCTGGAAAAAGTCAAAAGACGGGGTCAATGTTAGAAATGATATGATTCAGATGTTAATGAAGCATGTGATTATGTGAACCCTCCTGTTTTTATTACCAATAAGGTTAATAATAACTTTTTTAGTTATATTTAATTTACTATTATGATTATGTTTCCTATCACTACCACATGTATAAAGGGTTATTGTTGTTGGGTGATCAATTGAGGAATAGAGGCGAACCTTTATATATTGGCTATACTAATTGTATGATTCGAGAAAATTCTTATTCACCTTATGAGATAACACTTGTTCTTGAGGATAAGATATTTGGGCTAAAAGAGCTATATTATTTGACTATTGAGGCCAAAGATATGAAGGATTTATGGACCAATAATTGATAGGCTATTGGAATCATAGTTTGGTTCGAATGACAAGTTTTAACACACACTCAGACATATTTATATATCAATTATATTACTTTTTTTAGTTGTTTTACTAATAACTGTTTTAATATACGTTATCATGGTTTTAGGGCTCTCTATAAAAGATTAAGTTCGGGTGATAAGAAACAGATGATTTTCTTTATGCCCTATCCTATTTGTGATGTTAATACCACCTTTTAGTTTTTTATTGGTGCATTTTATCAAAGGTAATGCTTTTTTTATTTTTATGTAGCACTATTAATGTAATTGCTACTTTTTTATGAATTATCAGCCAACATTGGGTTCTACATGTAATTCACCCAAGAAAGAATATTATATATATTTTGGACTCTGGGAACAAAGGTCGTGAAAAGTCACACAAAAATTACAAACTCACAAACGACTTGATGGAATGAGTATTTATATACTCGTTAAAATATCTTAAGAATTTGCCTAAAGTGACTTCTTTTTTTAGGGTACCTAACAGTGGTTATAGATGGAAGATTGCTAAGGTAAGTTGGTAATAAATTCATGTCCATTAGTAGAAGGAGCAAAGTATTGTATATATTCGGGTTATAAGTCAAAAATAACAACAACTTTTTTTATAGTTTTACCGTCTATTCCCACATTATTTATTTTTTATCACTAATATCAACAACTTTTGTATTTTTTTTACCGATTATAGCAACTTTTGACCTGAAAACCTGCTATAGCAAGTTACCGTCCATTAATACCAACAACTTTATCTTTTTACCAATAATAGCAACAACGTTTTTATATTTTTACCAATAATAGCAGCAACTTTTAACTTTTTACCAATAATAAAAACATATCAAATTAAATTTTCTTTTATCTTTAACTATTCATTACTTTAAAGAAACTAAATACATGAAAATCGAAACACAATCAGATAAATTCATAATCCATTCTTTTGTTTAAATTTTGTTAGAGATAAATCTAATGCAATGTGTGCCAATAAAAGTATAAAAAATATGTTTTCTATAGATATTAAAAAATGAAGATTATTTTGATTAGGGGTGAGCATGGATCGGTTTTTGGTAAAAACCAAACCGAAACTTCGGTTTCTATATTTAAGAAAATCGTTCAGTTTGGATTTTAAACGATTTGATTTTTTTGTTTTTATTTCGGTGTAGGTTTGGTTTCGGTTTTTCTTTGTCATGGTTTTCAATTTCAAGTCTTTTTTTCTAAAACCACACACACAGATATATATATATATATATATATATATATATATATATATATATATATATATATATATATATATATATATATATATATATATATATATATATATATATATATATATATATAGGAATAAACATATATATGGATACATAAAATCAAAATATATAACACTTTATGTAATCTTTCACAAACAAGATTTAGACATTAAATCATTTTATCATTCAAAACCATGACAACATACAAATGCAATAATAACACACACTTTATGTATTTTTCGGGTTCGGTTTGGTTTTTGTTTTTTGCACACTCCTAATTTTGATATGTCATATTTTCATGCATAGCCTTATAGGGGTATGATAGGGGCGATCATTTAAGTGTAACATGACAACGTGAAACTCAATTCATTTTGTATAAGATGTCATAGAAATATAATGAATACATATATTAAATGGGATAATTGCGCAAAAAACCATCAACTTGTCAGTTTTTTGTGATTAAACCCCAAACCATTTTCCGTTGCATAAAAAACCTCGAACTAACTAAAAATCAGTAAATCAAGGTTTTATCAATGGGTAACCGGTTGAAACCGGTTTTTAAATCCTACGTGGACCGTTAAATAACTTACGTGATATAAATTTTAATTGTTGAAACCGGTTGCCAAGTATTACACATCATTTAAACCCCCGTTGATGATGTATTCCCGTTTAAAAGGTACAATTAAAAATTATCAACGGGGTTTAAATGATGTGTAATTATTGGCAAACGGTTTCAACAATTAAAATTTATTCCACGTAGGTTATTTACCGGTCCACGTAGGATTAATAGCTGGTTTGAACCGGTTACCCATTAATAAAACCTTAATTTATGAACTTTTAGTTAGTTCGGGGTTTTCTATGCAACGAAAACGGTTTGAGGTTTTAATCACAAAAACCCGACAAGTTTGGGGTTTTTTACGCAGTTATCCCAGATTAATTTGTATTATTTTTTGGATACTTATTACAACAATATTTGCATTATTTATTTATTTGATAAATAAATGAATAATAATAAATAATTATGACCTAATTGTAGATAATTAGTCTTTTATTTATTTGATAATTAAAATGGTAATATGTAAAAGATACATCCCTTTATATTATGGACGATTATATATGCTTTAAATTTATGAAAATCAGATGACGTTCAAATAAGTTCATAATTTATATTTGTGTCCAAATTTTGTTAGAGATAGAATAATTGGATTATTAAATCATATATATAATAAAATAAACGGATGCATCTTTTTAATATTACCATTTTATTAATCAAATAAATAAATAAAAAACTAATTGTTCATGCTTAGATCATAATTATTTATAATATTATTCATTTATTTATCAAATAAAAAAATAATGCAAATATTATTGTAATAAGTATCCAAAAAATAATACAAATGCAGCATAATGTGTTCATTATATTTCTATGATATCTTATACAAAATGTTTTGAGTTTCACGTTGTCATGTTACACTTAAATGGTCGACCCAATCATACCTTTAAAACCCGGTTATGCATGATAATATGATACATCAAAATAATCTTTCTTTTTTAATGTCTATAGAAAACATATTTTTTTTATCTATTTTATAGGCACACATTGCATTTGATTTATTTCTAACAAAATTTAAACAAAAAAAATGGATTATGAACTTATTTGATTGTGTTTCGATTTTCATAATTTTAGTTTATTTAAAGTAATGATTAGTTACAGATAAAGAAAAATTTAATTTGATATGTTTTTATTATTGGTAAAAAGTTAAAAGTCGCTGCTATTATTGGTAAAAATATAAAACGTTGTTGCTATTATTGGTAAAAAGATAAAGTTGTTGGTATTAATGGATGGTAACCTGCTATAGTAGGTTTCCAGGTTAAAAGTTGCTATAATCGGTAAAAAATATAAAAGTTGTTGCTATTAATGCTAAAAAAATAAATAATGTTGGTATAAACGGTAAAATTACAAAAAGTTGTTGCTATTTTTGACATATAACCCTATATATTCTAGAGATATATTTTTGGTTAACTTCGGTAATATATATGTATATTATAGATAATTTTTTGGTTTTGTTAATTTGTATTTGTTTGGTTTTTGTTTAGTTTGTATTAATGGAACTTGGGAAAATATTAATATTGTGATGTTTGTTTATTAAAAAATTGTATAGAGACCGGTTTTAATGAGCTCTATATGACTATGACGTGTTTAGGAAAAAAAAAATGCACCTAGAGACCAATTTTAGACATTATGCCTGCTCCTAAAGTTCGGTTTTAGACTAGTCTATATGCCTGCTATATAATACAAACCACTGCTTATAGAGACCTTATTAAAAACTGATCTCTATATCATATTATCAGGCCTCAAAACGCATACGTGTAATAGCGAATAAGATCAAATATACATTAGATTTTATCGAATACTAAAATGAAAACACAAACATTGCGATGTTTTAGTGTACCATCTTAGTATATGAACCAAAAGATATTTTACTATCAAACATATAATGAACCAATCTATATCTATATATATAATGAAGGAGAACACAATTTTTCACGTGTCGCTTCCACATTTCACCTGAAAATATAAATACAAAAATACCTCCTTCCACCATTTGAAACTTAAATCTATGATTAATCCACATCAAAAATAATTTAAATGAAATCTTATTAAATCTTATTTAATATAAAACTCATTTTGAATGCGAATTTATATTTATATTTAAGTTTATTATAATGTATGAGTAGATAGATACTATAAATTTGACAAAGTATTCTTAAAATTTTGCCTATTAAATGCATAAAATTAGTTTTTTTAAATTTATACCCATGTTATACATGGGTTTATAGACTAGTCTAATGATAATAGAGCACTAACTCATATAACTAAACAATATCATCAAGGGAAAATGACATCAAATAGTTGTGTATGTTTGAGTTTGTACTCATTTATGTACTGTTTTTTTTTTTTTTTTTGCACATTTGGTAGTCAAACTTTCAAAAATGTTTCAATTAGGTAGTTGGGTGACTTGAAAACCGGCACCAACCGGTCACCATTTTGTATTTTATATTTTCTATGAAAACATCTTAATATAGTGACTTTTTTTTACAAAATAATTTTTTTGGGAAAATACTTCTTTCTTTTTTAAGATATTAATGCCTTATTAACTTTTTATTCAATATTTACGCACTGAGTTCGTGACAGGTATTTAGACATAAGTTGGGAATAATAAGACAACAAATTTTAATTGTTTAGGTGATGACATTTGGTTAAATTCTGGATTTTCATATGGATAATCATTTGTTTTTAATTTCAGTGTTAAAATTTTATTTTATATTTAGCTTTTCAAAAAACAATTGAAAATTTAGAAAATCGTTCATATTGTAATTTGAAAACTTCGTGTTTTCGCTTTGAGTTAGAAAAGACTTGAAAAACATTTTGAAATTGTTTTTAACATTTAGTTATAAATTTTGAAAATGATAATTTATTTTAGAAAATATGCAAATAAACATGTTTTCTTAAAACCTTTTGTTTTCGTCAAAAACGAAACCCGAAAACACTTCCGTTTTCGTCAAATGAACTCACCGCACCACATTGTTAAAGAAATTAATGATCTTTTCTAATAAGATTGAAGATTAAAGTGAATTTGACTTATGTTTGACTTTGACATCCCTTTCTATTTCGAGAAGGGATTGTTACATCAGGTTTCGTGTTTTAAAACTTCATTGACACGGGAAACTTAACGCACAATTCGAAAATACCAGACGATCAATCATATAACTCAAAGCCAGGGGTGGCTTTTAGGGTGTGCGAAAGGCTCGACCGCACAGGGCCCCCTATTTCGTAGGGCCTCACGGTTATAATAAAGATCTAGATTTAGACCAATAAAAATTTTCTGTATTTGACATGTATACGTTGTGCGTCGATGCGTTAAACTGGAATTTATGTCAAATTCAATTTGATTCGTATTATTTATTTCAGTTTCTCACTAATCAGTTTTTTTGTTATTCAGGAACTCGACTTTACCTATTAAAATTGAGTCTTAAAATGATCAATTTACTATTTAAAATACTTAAGGGACTATGTTGTAGTCACATGCACATGGCCTCTAAAATCCATGAGACGGCCCTGCTCAAAGCAAGTGATAACTAATTAGTGTTCGTGTGTAAGGTCCCGTCCCATAAATTAAAACAATGCCAAGTACATTTTCATTTCACAGATAACTAAAGCGACTAAAGCTTCCAAAAGGGCTTGAGTTGCGTTTAGTTAACAAAAATTAGTTATTTTTCAATTGCAGTTTCCAAATTATAGTTTTCAGAAAAAAACAAGAGTTTTTATAAAAATTGAAACTTGTTTAGATGACGAAGTTTTATATTTAAAAAAAATAAAATGAGTGATTACAAAATAAGAAAAATAGGATAAGTGATAGAATAGTAAGAGGGAGAAATGGAGTATTATAAAGAAATATAGGGTATGTAATAAAGAAATTGCGCAAAAAACCTCTAAGTTGGATCATTTTTGCGATTAAAACCCCCAACCATTTTTCATTGCACAAAAAACCTCCAACCAGTTAAACTTTGTAAATTTAGGTTTTTTTAAAAAAACTGACTTGCAACCGTTTAGCCGATTGCAACTTGATGACGTGTAAAATTTTTAAATAGATTTTTGCGTAAAAAAACCTCCAACTTGTTTAGTATTTTCAATTAAAACCCTAAATCATTTTTCATTTGATAAAAAACCCCAAACCAACAAAGATAATTAAAATTGAGTCTTCACTGATTGCATTTTGATGACATGGATATTTATTAAAATTTTATTTATCAAACAAAGAATTTGTTTCCCAATAAAATCTCCACCATCTAGGCTAGGGAGCCTCACTGCTCTGGCTGATCATATTTAGAAGCTAAAATGGAACATAAATAAACGAAATTGCACATAAAGCTGAACCAAAAAATGCAACTCGTGAACACAAAATGAAACCGATTCCATCGGCACAATTGAAGTTAAAATTCAAGATTAAACGGCAAAAGTTATTCGAACATACATACATAAAATAAACAGCACTGAACATAAAGAGGTGATAGAGTAATCGGAGTTGCCGGAGGTAGAGAAGAAGAGAGGAAGAGAAAAGGCAAATATTATTGTTGGTTAGAGGTGAGAAAAATAGAGTTAAGAGTTTTAATTGAAAAAGTTACTAATTTCGAGGTTTTTTTATGCAAAAATTCAGTTTAAGAATTATACATGTAGTGTCACGTAGGCGCCACGTAAGTCGGATTTGCCATGTGGACGTCACGTGTGTGCCATGTAAGCATAGCAACCTATTATAACCGGTCAAGTCCTAATTTCAAAAGATTTTACTGGTTAGATGTTTTTTGTGCAACAAAAAATGGTTAGGGGTTTTAATCACAAAAATGGTCAAACTTTAAGGTTTTTTTTACGCAATTATCCCATCTAAAAAGTGAGATAAAAATTTATGAAATTGTTAAATAAACAAGTTTTCATTTTTTTTAAAAAGTAAAATAAAAATTTTGACTAAGCACCGTTTTAACGTATCAAATCAAATCAATCACTTAAAACACACAAAAAAATTACCTAGCTTTGTCGCATGCACCAAGCTATGCTATGCTGATTCCGGTTTAAATGAATTTCGCGTGGAGTCCTAACTTTGACCTATCAATAACTTTTTCCATCGCATAAATTTGGTGCATGTTAAAATACATATATCAAAATATCTATTAAAAAAAACTCGGAATCGACTTGCAGTTAATCAAGCCAAGCTCGAGCTCGAGTATTAAAATAGCCGCCTACTCGATAGACTCGCGGGCCTGATCGAGTCTAAGTTTACATGTTTACATTTGTACTCTTTCAGGCTTCAATTTTGTAATATTGTATTTTTATCATTATAACACAAATCAAACTATATAATTCTAAACTTAAAATTATAAAATTATATTTTTACCCTTCTTGCTTGTTGTTGGGATAAGATTAGATTGAATAGTTTGTATTTATATTTTGATTTCTTTTATCCCGAATTTAATATGGTCGAGTCGAGCCAAGCTCGATAGTATCGAGTAACTTATCGAGTCGAGCTTGAATCTCAGAATTAGGCTCGATTCAGCTCGAGTCGAGTTTTATAGTCGAGTTCGAGTTCGAGCTTGTTGATACTCGACTTGACTCAGCTCGATTACACCCTTATCAAAGATTTCTTTGAACAAAATTGGCTTCTTCTGATTGACATGTATGAGAAATTATATATATATATATATATATATATATATATATATATATATATATATATATATATATATATATATATATATATATATATATATATATATAGATCACGTGAGAAGCGATTTTATCGTGAGAAATGATGAGAAGGGGGATTTTGCATTGATATTGAATCAACAAACTATTGATTCATGATTATTGATTCACTATCAATACTTTTGAACCAAATATATTGATTTGAATCATCATTTACGGGCTAAAAATGATGATTCAGTAATAATGCATTTTTTTGCGGTCATGATGTACCAAAAATTTTATCCATTTGTTTTGTGATCTGGGTTCGATATAATCAAATACATTTGATTCAACAATATCTAAAATGAATCAATAATCATGAATCAATAGTTTGTTGATTCAATATCAATGCAAAAACCTCCTTCTCACCATTTCTCACTATAACATCCCTTCTCACGTGAACCAGAATCTATACACACACACACACACACACACACACACTTACGTAATGGGCTAGGCCAATGGCGTGGGTTTGTTTGTTTTTTTTAATTTCAATTTTTCATAACACACCCTTAACTTACCGTTATCTTTTATTTAGCCGTTTTATTTTAATAAATTTTTGTTTACCCATATTTTAACATTTATTATTACAATATTTTCTTACATATTTAAAATAATGATTTTAATTACACTTATGTTTGGAGTTATGTTTAATTATGTAACACCCCAAAATTTGTAAAACAATTAAATAATAGCTAACTATAGTATTTGAGTTATTAATATAATTCCTTGTTATGATTTGCATAAATATGAATTGAGGTATTATAGTTTGTTGTGTTATTTAAGTGAAATGGATGCATATTAAATAAGGGGTTAAGTGTGTATGGAGAGTAAAGTAGGATGGGCAAAAGTGGCCAAAGGCCAAACTTTTCCCCCTCTTTCCTTTTAATCGATCACCACACACACATATGCACACACTTTTCATTTCTTTGCAATTTGGGAGAAAATAGAAGAAAGAAACGTAGGGTTTGTTTGGTTGAATTTCAAGGGTGAAAGATTGAAGCTAGAAATCATCATTTTGGTGTCATCTTTGAAGGTATATCACTTTCTCTTCATCTCCTCTCCATCTCCTTGGTTGTTCTTCATTTTGGAAGAACACTACCCTAGGTGGGTTTTTGTGGTGAGTTAGTAAATGACTCTAAAATCATGTATAGAGTAATGTTTATGGTTTATTGAAGCATTTGAATCATAAATATGTGAATGTTTGGGTGAGTTAGTGATATGGAATGAAAACCCAAGTTGGAGCTTCATTTGAGCTCCAATGGTGGATGAAAATGGGTTTATGTGTTCTTGTACATTCCATATGATAAATTATGAGTCAAGTGTGTTATTTAGGGCCAAGGAGTGGAATGGAAGTTAGTAGGAACTCAATTAGAGTTTCGAATGCTTATTTGGGTATTAGCCATTAAAGAACTCGGTTTGAGTTCGTAAGAATTCCATGGAATCATGGAATGATATGTTTCGGTGTTAATATGTTAAAAAGGTGTTTATTTATGTTATTAAAGTGTTTTCATATATTGGGTAACGCAAAACGCGTGCAAGAACTCAATTTGGCGTTATAGGCTCAAACCGCACACCAAGTGTTCGATGAAATGCCACAACGAGTTCCAAAACATTTTGGGATTGGGTTTTAATGCTTAGATGTATTTGAATGTATAAAAATAGCCCAAACATGTTTAATAATGCTATGATATTGGTTGGAATTGAATATGAGCTCAATTGGAGCTTGGTGTTGTCGGTTGGAGCTTTCGGTCGTTTTCGGACTCGTTCGGAGTCCGTATGAGCTCCATAAAATCATGGAATGTTATGAAATGATTCTATTATGTTTAGAGGGTTAGAATGATCTTAATGTGTTAAATATATGATTGGGAAAGTCCATTTTAATTGTTAGAAGCATTTATGAGAGTTTTGAGGAGTTTTGTTGCATTTGTGGGCATTTAAAGTGCAGTCAGAGGGGGCAGGAGGTTGGTAGCCCACCCCTATGGTCGCGCCATGACCACCTTGTTGTCCCAGAATTTCGTTTTTCTAGGTTGGGGGTCGATGCTCGGGTCTTATGCGTCCAATGCGCTTCTAAATTAAGTGTTTAAAGGGTTTAAAGGCCTTAAATCAATTCCGGAACTTCTAGGGCCTCTATTGGACTTAGTGTTTTCGGTTAGATGTCCTGTCACCCTTAGGCTAATCTTAGGGCCTTATATTGTGTTCGGGAACATATGTGTACGCGTTATGAATGCTTATAGGCGAATCGAATCGAAAGAGGCTTGGTCCCGAGTCTTAGCCATTCTCGGGGGCTATTGTGGTTATATTGGAAGACTTTGGAATCTTAATAACCAATCATTGTGAGTTCTAGTATTAGATTTTCATAAAGTCATATATGATATACTTGTTGCTTCATGATTGATCAATTGTTGTTGATTCATACTATGGCATTATACGATTGTTGCTTATTCATCCATTTCATCAATACATGACATATTCGTATACTTGAGGCGTCTTGGACCTCATTTGTTGATTATACCTTTCGTTTGGACTCACCTGGATATTCATGGATTATTCCCGACCCGTTTGGATGCTGGATGCCGACGTACTTGAATTGTCGGAAGTCCCGTACTTGATAGGGACAACCTCGTACTCTGCTAGAGGCATCACCATACCCGTACTTGATAGGGAACCCCACATTATGAAGGGCATGTGGTATTTGATCATTCATCTTGTGTAATTGAATTATGCCGTTTGGAATCGTTATGTTGATCATCATTGCATCTATATACCTTATGATATATCTAATCTAGTAACTCACCAACTTTATGTTGACCCGTTAATTGTTAACCTTTTTACAGGCACTGACAAGGGTAAGGGCCCGGCAGGTCCGTCTCATTGATTTCGGTTGGAGCTAGCTTAGAGCTCCCCGTCTTTTGGTATAGCTTTTGGATATCTCGGGTTTGGGAATAGTGGACTCCCCTTTTGATATTACATGTGAATGAACGTAGTTGATTCAATATGTTATATGTAGTTGATGATAGATGCCAACCCGACATACATTCATCCGTGAATTTTCACACTTTGCTCGTAATGGGTAGCAAAGTGGGGTGATTCACGTTGCTAACTTTGATTTATGAAAAAATTTAAATTTGAAGCAAATTCCGCAAAGTATTAACATATGAATTATTGTTAAATGTGTGTGAAATACCCTATTTAGTTGTGAGGGTGTTTCAAATTATATGAAAGACACTTTATTATTCAAATGCATGGAGTAAGCCAATGACATTTTTTCTTTATTTTGTTATTTTAAATTTAAATTTTTCATAACACACCATTATCTTAGCGTTATCTTTTATTTTTCACTTTATTTTAATAAGATTTTGTTTACTCCTATTTTAACATTTATTGTTACAATATTTTCTTACACACTTCAAATTATAATAATAATTATACTTATGTTTGAGTTGTCTTTTAAAACTATTATGTTATGTTTAATCGTATGAAAAAGACTTTATTATTCAAATGCACAATACAAAATTCTAATGAAATTGCTTTATAATTAAAATGTAACTATTTAATGTTTAGATTTTTTTATTAAACATGATAATGTATAACATTGAACACTACTATTATACTGTTGACAAACCCTAATCAATGTATTAGAGACATTATCGTTATAAATTTATTTGATTTGAACGTAAAACAAACAGAATAAATCTACGATTAAACCTAATCAATATCAAAATTTTAAATTATGGTTATGAATATTAAATTAATTAAATCAGGTTCCGATCCAATTTAATAAGACATTGTTTGTAATTTTAACATTGCAATATCTAGAAACCAATTATAGGAACCAACTAACAGTATCATTTGTCTTTCTTTTTGAAGTTATATCAGCTTTTCAATTTTACTTTTCGATCCTGATGCAATTGTGTTTCGTTATTTGTATTTAATATTTTTGACCTCGCAACAACGCATAGATGTTCTATAATTTGTATACATTGACCTAACTAAGAAAAACAATATTGAAGTTCAATATTTTTGGGTTGACATTCAATAAAATCTACAACATCATCCAACTTTCAACTAAAAATCTAGAACCATAAAACATAAAAGATTTAAAAAATTAAGGGTAAATTACAAATTTCGTCCCTATGGTTTATTAAAAATTATGGTTTGAATCTCTTAACTTTAAAAATTACACTGACAGTCTTTATGGTTGAAGTTTTGTTATGGATATGGTCTTTTGGCCATTTAAAATGACTAATTTGCCCTTACTTGTTTAATAATTATAATTAGTGTTGTTTTTATTGATAATTCTTTTATTATTAAAATTAGACTATTTAAAAAAAAATTATAAATACCAGTAAAATTAATTTAATATAAAAGACATAAATTTAAACAATAAAATATTAATAAAGACAAATTCATAATAATTATTGTTAATTAAAAACTAAAAAATAGCGTTTTGAGTTTATATTTTTTTACTAAAAAAAAGTAAACCTTTTTTAAATAAAAAAATTAATGTAAAAATAGTCAAAAAGTATTAAAAATATTTTTGACATTTTTAAAATTTTTACATAAATAACTTTTTAACACTTTCAATAAATGTTTAAAAACATTTTTATAGTTTAAACATTTTTTAAAAAAAAAATGTTAAAAAACTTAAAACATTTTGAAAAATTTTAATTGTTTTGAAAAGTTTAGAATTTTTAAAGTTATTTTTTTGAATGTTTTTAGTTAAGTTATAGAAAACTATCAGAAAACTTCAAATTTATTTGTTGTTCGTCAAAATGTTTGATTTTTTGTTTTCTTATTCATGAAAACGTTTAATTATTTCAACAAAAAATCAATAAGGAAACCTAAAGTTAAAAGACTACTTGGTTTTTAGTTTGTAATCATCAAAATGATGAAATAACAATTTATATGTTTTTATAGATGTTTTAATCCTTATTAAAAGTCATTTAACGTAAAAAGGATAAAAATGAATACTTAATAACAATAATTTATTTTATGATTTACAAAAGATTTACATTTTATTTTAAAAAATCCCAACTCAAAACGTTATTTTTTTAGTTTTTAATTAATAATTATTATTATTTGCATGTCTTTAAAAAAACTTATTATTTATTTTCATGTGTTCAATACTAAATTAATTTTACTGATTTTTTTTAAATATTATTTTGGATTATTTTATAGTAATAGAAATAATAATAAAAACAACATCAACACTAATTATTAAACTAATCAGGGTAAAATAGTCATTTTAAATGGCCAAAAGACTATATCCGTAACAAAACTTCAACCACAAGGACTGTCAACGTAATTTTCAAAGTTAAAGGACTCAATCCATAATTTATAATAAACCACAGGGACGAAATTTGTAATTTACCCAAAAATTAAACTAAATTTATCATATTAAAAAATCGTCATATATATATATATATATATATATATATATATATATATATATATATATATATATATATATATATATATATATATATATATATATATATATATATATATATATATATATATATATATATAGGGAGAGGTTCTTTTAAGAACCTTAAAGATGGTAAGAACCTAGGAACCTTTTAGAGCCCTTGGATCAAAAGGGTATTTTTGGAATAAAAAATATTATCTTTCTCTCTCCACCTTTTTTATTGTATGCATTTCTTTTTCACTTTCTCTCTCTTACTTTTTTTTCATTTTCATTTTCTCTTTCTTTTATGAGAATTGATTTAAATATTAAAAAACGTTTTTTATAAAAAAATAATTTTTTTCTATATAGAAAATTATTAAATTGCTAAAAAATTAATGTATTCTATGTACAAATATTATGTGTCTATATAGAATGTTAAATAATTTATATCTTTTTATGTAGATTAACATTACTATTCATAATCTATGTAGAATGTTATGTTTTTTATATATTTTATATATTTTATGTTTATTATACATTTCTATATCTTTTTATGTAGATTAACATTATTATTCATTGTGTTTTTGGTATATTTTATATCAGTTGCATACCAAATGTTTGATAAAATGTCTAAATGAAATCTTTTTTTTTGTTTCAATGTGTTTTTGGTATATTTTATCATTTAATCTACGTAGAATATATGATACTTGACATTCTACACGACTATCTACGTAGATTGCATGACACGTAGATTGCATGACATTCTACGTAGATTGCATGTCATTCTACATAGATTGCATGACATTCTACGTATATTGTTGAGACGTCCTCATGAATTAATGATATAATAGAAATCACCAGGATCAACAAACAACCCAAAGTATATCATGATAAATGAAATTGAATCCTTAAATCAGAATTAAGCAAATCCACACTAAAGCAATAAAAGTAGATGTCTACAGTGATAAAGTCTAGCTATTACAACATCATAATTGTTTTACAAGTGATAAATCCCAGCCCAAAGCTATTGCATTCAAGTACCAATAGCTTCTAAAGTCTCCAGGTTATTGAAGTGATATTTGCTTAAGTAGAAGGTCCGGCTACACTTTTGCCTTTGCCTGAAAACATGGTGAGTCAACTGTAAGCTAAAAGCTTAGTGAGATAACAGATTATGCAAACAACAAATATTTCTTTACAAGCAATGCTTAACCATGGGCAGTGTAAGCCCCATGTATGTGTAAACAGGCAGTGTAAGCCTCAATGTATGTGTAAACCATGCAGTGCAAGCATGGGGTTGGCAGTTCAAATGCTAATCGGGGATGTGCCGAACCTGATGGGATACGAGTGGGATGATCAGTCCCCGACAGTGGCCTGCTGTCAGCCCCAGTCCAGGTCGCATCAGATTATGAAGTAATGATCATGCAGTGCAAGCATGATGTAAATCGATGCACTTTCAAATGAACGCTGGCTACATGTGTGTTACATGTCAAGTACGAGTGTGCATCATAACAACAAATCATTTCATGAGTGCCAAATGAAGTATATGAACAATGTGAACATGCCATTGAATGTATAAACATGAATGTAAAAACAATAAATGTTCGAATGACAATCTATTACTCACAGTGATTGGTTTTGTGACTTGATCCTGAATCAATGTGTGTTTTGATAACACCACAATGATCTGTAATGTAAGTGTAATGGTGATTTTGTGTCAGTAATTGCTTAACAATTGTATTCTGTAATTTTAAATGTAATTGGGTTCTGATTTCGGACCACATCCGAATTCGGATGGTCCGAAATATAAGTGGTCCGAAATTGGGTCTATGGTCCGAATTGGGTTGCTCCGAAATAGGTGATCCGAAATGGGTGATCCGGATTAGTAGGGTCCGAAACTAAGGTGATCCGAAATTACTATAGATCCGAATTAGGTTGGGGTCCGGATTGTATTAGGTCCGAAATGGTTAATGGTCCGAACTGGGTTGATGATCCGAATTCGGATGGATCATCAATCCGAGTTCATACTTAGAAAATTTTCCAATATTTTCCAGAATCATGTTTTTGACCATTTTTGCACGTTTTGAGTCTAATATTGCAAATATAAGCTTAATAACATTGTTTTAACTTATATCATAACATGTATGTACCAAAAATCCCACATTGGTGTCCATTTTCTACAAGTTTTCGAAGAACACACACTAAAACACACACATAATTTCAGAAATCATACTTAGAGTGTGAATCTGATTCTGAAATTTTGTATACTACATCATACATGCTCGAATTCAGATAACCTATCATAATATATGACATGCATTAACATTTGCATTTTGAATCTTAGAAATCGGTTCACATAAAAACCGACTCAAAAACTTCAAAAATCCGTAATATAAGAAGATTGTTACCTTAAAACGTTTGTTGCAACTGTTATAGTTCCTTAATTGCTACTTGAATCCAGATTTTGCACTCTAATTGTTGAGTTCTTGTGTTTTTCTTGAATGGAATCCGAGAGAGAGAGAATAGAGAGAGGATACGGTAGAGAGAGAGAGGGTAGTGAGAGAGTGAAGTATGAAAAATGAAAGGGTTTCTCTCTTTTATTCCTATTTTTGACCCATTTGTATAACACACCCCTCAACTTTGTATTTTCTCATTTAACTGATAATAATGATCAAAATTGACTTAAATTGATTTAATATTCCATAAGTACAATAATTGAGTCTTAAAATTGTAAATTACATATATTTGAAAATTGGGATGTTACAATTGTACATAAAATATGTTCGTCATACTCTACATAGAATATTACAGATTCATTTTCAATGTTTTATAATGAAGATTATTTGTAAAATATTAGATATATATGAATGTAATAGTTATTAGATGTTTTACATGATAATCTACGTAGATTACATGATAATCTACATAGAATATATGATACAAGACTACTTGTAAAAATCACACATAATCTATGTAGAATATTATGTTTCTTATATATTTCATATATTTTTTTGTTTCTTATACATTTCTATATCTTTTTATATAAATGTACATTAACATTCAATGTGTTTTTGGTATATTTTATCATGTAATCTATGTAAAATATATGATACTTGACATTCTACATGACATTCTACGTAGATTGAATGAGATTCTACGTAGATTGCATGTCATTCTACGTAGATTGTATGTCATTCTACGTAGATTGCATGACATTCTACGTAGATTGTACATAAAAATATGTTCGTCGATACTCTACGTAGATTGCATGCCATTCTACGTAGATTGCATGTCATTCTACGTACATTGAATGTCATTCTACGTACATTGCGTAACATTCTATGTAGAGTATCGACAAACATATTCTATGTACAATCTACGAAAATTGTACAGATTCATTTTCATATTTTATAATTAAAATTATTTGTAAGATATTATATTTATAATGAATGTAATAGTTATCAGATGTTTTACATGATAATCTATGTTGATTACATCACAATCTACGTAGATTACATCATAATCTACATAGAATATAATACAATACTACTTGTAAAAAATCACACATAATCTATGTAAATGTTATGTTTCTTTTATATTTAATATATTTTTATGTTTCTTATACATTTCTATATCTTTTTATGTAGATTAACATTACTATTCACTGTGTTTTTGGTATATTTTATCATGTAATAATCTATGTAGAATATATGATAATTGACATTCTACACGACATTCTACGTAGATTGCATGTCATTCTACGTAGATTGCATGCCATTCTACGTATATTGCATACCATTCTACGTAGATTGCATGTCATTCTACGTAGATTGAATGTCATTCTACGTAGAATGCATGACATTCTACGTAGAATGTACATATAATATGTTCGTCGATACTCTACATAGAATATGACAGATTCATTTTTCATGTTTTATAATGAAGATTATTTGTAAGATATTATATTTATAATGATTGTAACAGTTATTGGATGTTTTACATGATAATCTACGTAAATTACATGATAATAGCTACGTAGATTAAATGATAATCTAAATAGAATATAATACAAGATTACTTGTAAAAAATCACACAAAATCTATGTAGAATGTTATGTTTCTTATATATTTCATATATTTTTATGTTTTTTTATACATTTCTATATCTTTTTATGTAGATTAACATTACTATTCAATGTCTTTTTGGTATATTTTATATCAGTTGCATACCAAGTGTTTGTTAGATGTCTAAATGAAATCCTTTTTTTTGTTTCAATGTGTTTTTTTGATATATTTTATCAGGTAATATACGTAGAATATATGATGTTTGACATTCTACACCACATTCTACGTAGATTGCATGTTATTTTACGTAGATTGTACATATAATATGTTCGTTAACATATTCTATATAGAAAAAATATTCTATATAGACATATAACATTTCTATATAAACTACGTTATTTTTTTAGCAATTAAATAATTTTCTATATAGAAAAAATAAATTTTTTTATAAAAAACGTTTTTTACTTAAAAAATCAATTATAATGAAAGAAAAATAAAAAGAAAATGAAAAAAGTAAGAGAGAGAAAGAGAAAAAGCAGATCTTTTTCCTTCCAAAAATACCATTTTCATACATTTTCAAGATTCTCCACTATCAAAGTTCATAATAATTACAAAATTGTCATCCAATATATCAACCATTGATTATCATTAATCCAAAGAACATAAAAGGTTCTTAGGTTCCCACATTTTTTATGGTTCTTAAAAGAACCCTTCCCTATATATATATATATATATATATATATATATATATATATATATATATATATATATATATATATATATATATATATACACACACATACAACTAGGTTATTACCCATGTATTTACATGGGTTAATTTTAAAAATTGATATTTATATATATGTATAATATAATAATTATATGAATAATAAAGTTTGCTAAATTTTAGTTAGTTAGTTATAAAATTAATCCATATTAGATTTACATAGATTTGATTTGCTTTAAAATTTAAAAATAAAATCAGTAAATGACGTGGCAAAAGGAGAGACCGACATGTGACAAATTAAATGAGAGCAAGCCATGTGATATTTAGTTACTCTTTTAATAGTATAGATAGATTTGCAAATGGGCTTGCCAATTGCAAATTTGCCACATGTCCAACCATCATTGATTGGTTTTTTTTTTAATTTAAACTTTTCATAACACACCATTATCTTAGTGTTATCTTTTATTTAACCTTTTTATTTTAATAAACTTTGTTTAGTTCTCTTTTAACATTTATTGTTACAATATTTTCTTACATATTTAAATTTATGATTTTAATTATACGTATGTTTGGAGTTGTCTTTAGAAACTATTATGTTATGTTTAATTGTATAAAATATATTTTATCATTCAAATACATAATACAATATTCTAATGAAATTGCTTCATAAATAAAATGTAACTAATTATCATTTAGATTTTTCTATTAAATATGACTACGTTGAACATTGAACATTACTATTATAACGTTGGCGAAGCCTAATCGATGTATTGGAGACATCACCATTATATCTTTATTTGATTTGATCCTAAAATCAACAAATTAAAATCGCGAATAAACCTAAGCAATGTCAAATTTTCAAATTATGGTTATGAATATTTAATATTCAATTCCGATTCCCATCCGATTTGATAATGTATGGTTTGTAATTTTAGCATTGCAAAATCTAGAATTCAATGATAAAAACCAACTAACAATATCATTTGGTTTGCTTCTTGATATATATATATATATATATATATATATATATATATATATATATATATATATATATATATATATATATATATATATATATATATATATATATATATATATCATCTTTTCAATTTCACTTTTCGGTTCCGATTCAGTTGTGTTTCGTTATTTGAACCGTTTGAAAATTATTTATTCATTTGTTTGTCATATTTATTTTTGTAATTAATATTTTAGACCCCGCAGCAACACGGGTTTTCAATAACTCGTTTATATATAAAATGGGAAATGACCATACAATAAATAAGAGGTAGGTTCAATGGAGAACCTCCATGCATCGAAGAACCTTGAAGAACCTCCATGCACCACCACAAATGCATCACAATCCCCCCGTGATGTATCAAATTCCCCCGTGATGCATCGATTTCTACGTGATGCATTACGATTTTCTAGCAATGCATTGTGGTTCTTCAAACTTCTTCGATGCATAAAGGATCTCCATTGAACCCACCCCCAATAAATAAAGGCCTTAAAAGAAACCTAACATGATAACAAATTATGTAAATTTATCAAAACTATCAAAAACATCACAAATGTATAACTATTTTTTAAATAAAAGTATAAAGGATAGTCGTATAAAACTCCATTACACAAAACACAAGCCAAAATAAACAAAAAGATTCAAAAGCGAATACAAATTCATGAATGTTTGTTAAATTGTTAAAAAAAACCTACAAATCAACCGACCATACAAATTCGATTTCTAAAAAGCGCACAACTATTTAAAATTTAAAGCAGGTCATCTGCAATTACTGATTTGTACCATATGCTTGTTAAAGTTGTACCTATTAAAATTCAAGATTATGCATAAAAAGTTGTACCTTATGCCAAATAATTATTTTTAAGACCATGAATTCAATGCTTAATAAAAAAAATTATTAATGATGTCATCTATAAAACTGAAATTGATACGAGCAAGACATTAGAAGGCATAATCAAAAAGTAATTAACCTTCAAGAAATAAAAGAACACCATATATAATTAAGATGAACTAACAACAAAAGTTTGACAAAAAAAAACTTTTAGCTCACTTCGAACCAAGTGACTCAAATTGTAGCCTTTAACATATAAGGGGACGTTTGGTTTGCGGATTTTTTTCTGGGATTTGCATTTTGTCAAAAGATTTGCATTATGTAGCATTTGCATTTGTCAGAATTTTGTCAAAGATTCTGCATTATCTTATAGAAAAAATTTGCTAATCTGAAGAATGCAAGGTAACTGAGATTTAAAATCGTAGGGGAGGCTGGATTTTTAAATAACAAAGAATGAAGGGATTTATGAAATCCTGAGATTTTAAATCTTTACTGAAATCTGCGAACCAAACACAAGATTTTAAATGCAAATCCCAGTAAATCCCAGTAAATCCGCGAACCAAACGCCCCCTAAGTATTTCGAAAGAGCCTACCATGATGCATCAACCTCATGCTAGAATTTTTGTTCGCACTTAGCATTTTTTATTTCAAAGAAATCGAAATCTCCTCAAACTTCTTTGTAGTTTCCTTCTTCTCCAAAAGATTTACGGAAACTTTCTATCATTTGTTAACACACTTCAACACATGATGAATATTAACTAAATTGATAGCAAATAGCCCATGGCTATTTTAGAAGCAACAAAGTTTACCTTTTCTCTTAACCATGAACTCCATATAATGGAATGAAAATCTTTACGATTACCACTAACCGATACCAGTGTTGCGCTTGGGTGTGGGTTGAGCAGGGGCTCCCAAGCTTTAGCTCTTACATCAGAATCTTTCTTGATTTCATTTTCATCTACTTTCATTGGTGAAGTTATCGTCGCTCACAATACCACAACAAGCAGCAGATGAAGAGCCTGAAAATTGATCGCTGACTTTGTAATTTGCAAATAGGGTTAAAAGATGAAAGCCATCTCCGAGAGTATTAATAAAGTTTTCAGAATAACATATTGCAAATCATAAAGATAAAAAACTGCTTACAAGATTTGCATTCAGTTTTGATCACAACAAAGCAGGGTCGTCTCTTAAATTTCGGAGGCCCTGTGCAATAACTATAAAAGAGGCCCTATAAACTTAAAATTAGCATTAGCATCATCAATATTAGTCTTATTTTTAAAAGACTTATTAAAAGCCTCACTTTGAGACTTAACAAACTCTTCAATTCGTTTTTTCTTTTTACGCTTTTCATACTCAGACTCGTGTTTTCTTAAAAATTTATAAAACGATCAGGAAAATGTTGAAAGAATGAAAAGATACAACCTGATGGTGACTTATTGGGCTTTTGATTTGTGTCGTGACTTATTGGGCGTTGACTTCACAAACATTACACATAAACATACCCAAAATTTTTTTTATGGCCCACTGGATTTTAGGGCCCTGGGCAGAGGCCTATTTTGCCCTCCCTCATCACCAGTGAAACGCCTCGTTCTAATAACGCGGCGCTTTTACTATAATCTGCAACATGAACCTTAAATTCAGAGTACGCTAAATAAATTATCTGGTTATTACAACCAACTCGAAATTTTTAGGATCTACCCATCCAAATTACAAATTCAGAATATTTACAAATATTGCGGAAGTCTATCTGATACCACGAGTCCTCAAACTCTTGACCCTGAAGCTGGTGATTTGCCCTTATCAGCTAAACCTGAAACATTGCCCCCACAACCGGGGTAAGCCGTCGCCTAGCGAGTAACAGATTTAATAACACAAATAAACATGAATAACATGAATGATACAAGTATCGGCACAAAGTCAACATGTGTAGCACCCGGCCTTCCCAGCAGTGCGTCCACGAATAGGTTGTCTGTGTAGCATCCGGCCTTCCCAGCAATGCATACACATTAACACAGCTTGCGGCACTCCCGACTTACAACGTATAAAAATAACATGCAGCCACACAGGCATGCAATCACCACATAAATACACAGTATGCATACCGGGGAATAAGGGTTATCATGTCACAACTTAGGGTAATGAAATGAATAACAGATATCAAAGGCAACATGGCAGTGCAATGGATAAGCATGGTAAAAGAAATGAAACTGATAACCAGTACAAACACATTATAAATGATCATTCATGAAATTAAATCAATTACTCACAGTGCACGTAAATCTGTACTCGCCAAACGACAACTCGATATCCACTGAAAGCACTACCAAGAGCCACACGTCTCAACTGAACCACTAGAGTCCTGATATAAAAGTATATTGCCTATTTATCAATATCCTTAACTTTACAATATAAATGTCCAATATCCATTTCCATTTATTAATTTAATATTTTAGTGATTAATTCAGTGTAGTTCTATTTATTAGTTGTTATGTTAACAACTGACATATATAAGTTTCAACTTAATTTAATTTATTGACGATATAATAATCATTCTATAACAAATTTATAAAAATCTATCGATAAAATTTTATAATTTTACCGATCAATAGATCAATTGCCAAATTCATTTAAGTTAATCCAACGAAATCTCATTAATACCCCAATTATTTAAATTATATAGATCCAAAAGGGATACTCCATAACTTAGTCCAAACTAACCTTGAATTCCATTTAAATTAATTAATGTTCTAGCCCAAAATTATTTAATCAAATTCCAAATCCTTTTGTATATTATATAACCCACAACATTCATATTATAAAAATAACAATTACGCAATACATTAATTTTGTAATGGACTTAGAAAATAAAACTAACTCAAACCTAATTTATACTAGAATTATTACATATGTTACTTAAATCCACACTACTTTACTCATACCACCCATTTAGATTATAACTATTGACAACCCAAAATCCACTACTCAACTAATAAAATAGATTGGACCCCAAAATGATGAAATAAATAAACCCACTAATTTATTTGTTATAAAGTATCCTTATATTAAGAGCCCAAAAGAATTTAGCTATTACCCAACATGTAACTATCTGATTAATAATGCCCAAAACGTAATTTATTATGTATCCTAAGAAATAACACAATATGGACCCAATATGAAAGAAACAACAACTCAATTAATTAATTTTAAAGTCTAAATCTAGTTTATTATTTTAGCCTAACATTTGATTAATCCTAACAACCTATTATTTGAGCTCATTACAAATTTAAAAGTGATATTAAAAATAAACCCAAAACCACTTTTAAAACTTAATTATATAATTCAGCCCAAATCAATTATAACTTGAGAAAGCCCAATTACATTTCTTTTTAACCTAATTGAATTTAAATAAAAACAACAAAAAGTAAATAAAAAAAATATATATTTTCTCTCAATCTCTCCTCCCCTCTCTCGACTGTGCAGCCCCCAAAAAAGAAAAAGAAAACAGAAGTAAAAGAAAGGGAAAGGGAAAACAGAAGGAAACGAAAGGGAGACGGACAGGCGCCGGTGACGGCGGCAGGTCGCCGGTCATGGCGTTTCCGGCGCCGGCCAAACCACCACCCAACACACCAAGCCACTCTTCCCTCGTCTCTCCTGGTGAACGAAAACGGAAAGAAAAGAAAAGAGGCAGACATCCCTCGCCCAAGACAAACAGAGAAGAAGAAGAAGATGAAGGATGCGGCGCCGGTGGCCGCCGCCGCCGCTGAACCCCCTCACTCCGAACAGCTTCAAACCGGGTTTAAACATCTAAAAGAACATTCTATAATGATTTCTAATCACATCTCTATTGTTTTTGTACAGATTTTCGGATTAAAACTCAAAACTCATATAAACCTCCATGGTTGTTCATTGAAGCTTTTAAATGAAACAAAACAAAGAAAAAAAATAGAAGATGGGTCATGATAATATACATTATTTGGTTTCTCATTTTCATATTAGTAACAATATTTATACTCATTTTTATGAGTTCCAACCCCAATCAAAACTACATACGAGAATTTAAATTTAGATTGAGTTTATTGTTTACCTCAAGTTTAACAATGGTGTGTGGTGATTTGATGATGAAAATATTGATGAAATCTTGATCAACCCTTGAATTTCCAGCCCAAAATTTCAGATTTTATAACGTATCTTTGTGTGTGTGTGTGTTTTTTATAAGAAGGTGAAAATTAGTGCTAAATGGTAACATGGTTATATGTATATATGAATGTGAAAAGAATTGGATGATGATGATGGTCGCATGCATGCATAACCATCTTTTTTTTTTTCTTTTAAATAATTAATTAGATTAATTAATTAATTTATTTATCACATGCATACATCACATTCATATCTACAAACAACAATTTCTTTTATACATTTTCAAAAATCTAGAATATGATGAAAATTTGCTTCCATATATGTTTATATATAATGATTTTATAATTATTTCCAGATTCTTAAAATCACATAACTCTACATTTTAAATGCCACCAATGGAATTTGATAATTAATATCATATTTTCTCGAATTATTAATTAAATTAAATGACTCGAAATTAATTAATTACTTCGAAATTAACGGGTGTTACAATCTCCTACAAGTTGGATTGATCTCGTCCTCGAGATCATGTGGATTTGAACAAGTCGGGTAGTTCACGATCATCTCCGTCTTCGGCTCCCACGTATGATTCGGTCCACAGTGATGCCGCCATCTGACTAAGAACATCTCTATTTATTTGTTAATAATTTACTAACACATTCGTTAATAATAAATACGTACTCCTCTGCATAAAATGATTTATTTTTGTTACATTATTAAATTAACCTTGTAATTTAACGTAAATATTTAATCTTTAGCAATCCCACCAACAATGGTAAAATTATCAATTGGAATTGTATGGAACTTCATCAACTTAGATTCTATTTCAATTTAAGGAAAAATTCAACCCCAAATAATAATTATTAAGTCCAAACTATTTTATTAAATTAATTAAATAAATCATCGAATTATAATTTCCTTTCTAATATTCCAAATTCATTTGTGCATATAATAGCCTAAGCAAAACTAACATAACCCATATTAATTTATTAAAGCAATCCAAAAGAATTAATTAATTAAACCCATCAAATTATTTGACCCAAAAATTAACCAAACATTGAATGATCCATTAATTTTATTAATTAACCCAAGATTAATAACCAAATAAAAATATAATCAGCCCATTAAAAGAACACCCAACCCACCTCCTTAAATATGATATTCATCATCTAGCCCAAAATAATTTCTAAGCTAAGTAAGGCCCAAGTGAATACTAAATAAAAAAAAAATAGCCCACCTCAACTTAACCCTAAAATCTAACCAAACGGTCAACACAAAAGAAAAAAAAAAGAAGAAAACAAAGTAAAAAGAAAATAATAGACATCTTGCACACTGGCCAGCTCTGAAATTCGATAGGGTCCAATAAATCTAGGGCTAAGCTTGCCCCTCTTGCCGAACCTCATAATACCTTTCCAGGGCGACACCTTCAACATCACAAAACTACCAACCTCAAGCTCTACTGGTCGATGCCGTTTATCTGAATACATCTTCTGTCGATCCTGAGCAGCTCTCAATCGTTCGCGAATAATCTGAATCTTGTCGTGCGCAATCTGTAATAACTCGGATCCACCAATAGGTCTTTCACCTACCTCTCGCCAACATGTGGGTGTACGACACCTACAACCATACAACGCCTCGAACGGTGCCATGCCGATAGAAGAATGATACGAGTTATTATAAGAAAACTCGATCAACGGCAAATGAGCATCACAGTTCCCACCGAACTCTAACACGCAGGCTCGTAGCATATCCTCAAGAGTCTGTATCGTACGCTCGCTCTGGCCAAAGATGTACTTCAAGCTCGTATGGTCAGTGAAGAGTTGATATCTCATTTCATATAAATAGTGCCTCCATAACTTCAATTCGAACACCATAACAGCCAACTCTAAATCATGAATTAGGTAGTTTCTCTCGTGGATCTTCAACTGTCTTGAAGCAGAAGCGATCACTTTTCCTCGTTGGATCCCAAAACACAACCCAGGTCGTATAAAGATGCATCGCTATAAACAATGAAATCATCGTTGCCCTCAAACAGGGAAATAATCAGAGTCTCACTTAAACATTGCTTCAGCTCCTGAAAGGCTTGCTCCAGCGGCTCTCCCCAAACGAATCTCACATTGTTCCTTGTCATCTGTGTCAAAAGGCACTGCGATCTTAGAGAAATCGCGAATAAAACGCCGATAATAACCCACCAGACCGAGAAAACTACGAATCTCCGAAGTATTATGGGGTTTTTCCCAATCCCGAATAGTCTCGACGTTCGACTACTCAACAGATACACCATTGTCACTGATCGTGTGGCCAAGAAACTGAACTTTGTCATTTTTTTTTACAACCTACGTACATGATATTATATAAATTTAAATATTATAATAACTTTAGATCATAATAATTCTCATTACTATCCTTTCAAAATTTATTATTTATTTACGCGAACAAATTCAAAATTTTATAATGTGGTGAATCGAGTAATTCGTTCCGTGCATTCGCATTTGTATGTTACAGTAAGGTTTACATAGTAATTGTTCAATTATTCATTAAAATCTTCTTAGACACTAACACTTATTCGCTTATTTGAGTTCAAGACCATTTTATAATTCTTATAGCATCATTTTCGTTTTATTTCCCACAACAACTTCAATATATTTATTTGATCTTGTATAAAGACCCAATTAGATCAAGTAAGTTTCATTCGACCTTAACAAGATTTTAATATCTGTACACTGCTATGTGGTGAATGAGATTATAAACTATGATGCTTCTTAATTGTAATATATATCCTCAAACATAAAACCAATAAAATTATATTTTAAAAAAATCGGTATCTATTTGTTTTTTTTGTATTTATAATTTCAAACTTTAAGACTATTTCATTTTAAATATTGACTAAATATCATGTTTAGAATATTTAAATCTTTATTAAATATCAAAGGTCATCATTCAACTTTTTTTTTTCCTTCAAGCTAATATCTTTAATCACTGCATCGAATCTGTCATTCCTCGCAAATGAGTTACGGTAGTGTATTGGCTACAAATCAATCATACATCATCGACTATCATCAGACTCACTAGTACAGCTCGTTAACTTGTGTACATCATGTTAGGTTATATCGTATTAATTCTGGTGTTCTTATATACCTTTTTGCATCCCTAACCTATTATACCCCAGTTTCTCGTCTTGATTCAAGTTACACTCTTTTAAATCCATTACAGGTTGAGTATTACTTTGAGTTTGTCAGATTCTTTAACTGCACAAGATACAGATACCAAGAAGAAACGAATACCACCGCTCAAGGGTATGACAACAAAAACAGTGAATAGAGACTCTCGTCTATAGCGCGCAACTGGAAAGACTCTAGTAAGACCTCACAGACCAAACAGACTTGCACCAAGTGCGTGAATAATCACCGACACGAAACACATTTGTGAATATTTGCATGTTATGAGCCTATGATGATGAATCAGACAAAGTAACGAATAACTAAAATGACTATAATAGAAACGGAATGACCGAGATACTGTAGAGATCGAATCATATATATTTGAACAAGACTGGTATCATGTATATGCAACAATCAAAAGTTCTGACAACTTTTTTTTAAAGGTTGAAGTTGAAACTCAAATCGTTTATGAGAAGTGTCTTTTATGTATACAATAACGTTAACTCATCTTATGTGATCATTTCAATTCGGTTATTTAATTATATGATGAACTCATATATTATATCCACTAGAAGCTCTGCAACATACTCCACCATATCACTCTTCAAATAGTAGCTCAGGCGAAATGTCTTCTCTGAACATTCTAGCTCATCCAGAGCCTTCACAGGCTCTATAGGGTTGAATATCGTGGCTCTCGTCTTCATCCCTAGCGCGGAAATTAAACTTATGAATTTAGTTACCAATTTTGTTTTATGTTCTTACATGATTTGTTTATGGTATTGCTCATAAGGGCATATGTTTATATATATTTATGTATGTTACAGTTAAATCCTATCTTAATCGTACCCACTTTCCTAAGGCCATCAGGGTAGAGTTAAACTCGTAAAATCATAACTTAAGTTAATAATGATCATGCATCCTACGGTTTAAGACTAAGTACCTAAGAGATACTTAATTCACTTAAACCAAACCTGGCTCTGATATTGAAACGCCTCGTTCTAATAACGCGGCGCTTTTACTATAATCTGCAACATGAACCTTAAATTCAGAGTACGCTAAATAAATTATCTAGTTATTACAACCAACTCGAAATTTTTAGGATCTACCCATCCAAATTACAAATTCAGAATATTTACAAATTTTGCGGAAGTCTATCTGATACCACGAGTCCTCAAACTCTTGACCCTGAAGCTGGTGATTTGCCCTTATCAGCTAAACCTGAAACATTGCCCCCACAACCGGGGTAAGCCGTCGCCTAGCGAGTAACAGATTTAATAACACAAATAAACATGAATAACATGAATGATACAAGTATCGGCACAAAGTCAACATGTGTAGCACCCGGCCTTCCCAGCAGTGCGTCCACGAATAGGTTGTCTGTGTAGCATCCGGCCTTCCCAGCAATGCATACACATTAACACAGCTTGCGGCACTCCCGACTTACAGCGTATAAAAATAACATGCAGCCACACAGGCATGCAATCACCACATAAATACACAGTATGCATACCGGGGAATAAGGGTTATCATGTCACAACTTAGGGTAATGAAATGAATAACAGATATCAAAGGCAACATGGCAGTGCAATGGATAAGCATGGTAAAAGAAATGAAACTGATAACCAGTACAAACACATTATAAATGATCATTCATGAAATTAAATCAATTACTCACAGTGCACGTAAATCTGTACTCGCCAAACGACAACTCGATATCCACTGAAAGCACTACCAAGAGCCACACGTCTCAACTGAACCACTAGAGTCCTGATATAAAGTATATTGCCTATTTATCAATATCCTTAACTTTACAATATAAATGTCCAATATCCATTTCCATTTATTAATTTAATATTTTAGTGATTAATTCGGTGTAGTTCTATTTATTAGTTGTTATGTTAACAACTGACATATATAAGTTTCAACTTAATTTAATTTATTGACGATATAATAATCATTCTATAACAAATTTATAAAAATCTATCGATAAAATTTTATAATTTTACCGATCAATAGATCAATTGCCAAATTCATTTAAGTTAATCCAACGAAATCTCATTAATACCCTAATTATTTAAATTATATAGATCCAAAAGGGATACTCCATAACTTAGTCCAAACTAACCTTGAATTCCATTTAAATTAATTAATGTTCTAGCCCAAAATTATTTAATCAAATTCCAAATCCTTTTGTATATTATATAACCCACAACATTCATATTATAAAAATAACAATTACGCAATACATTAATTTTGTAATGGACTTAGAAAATAAAACTAACTCAAACCTAATTTATACTAGAATTATTACATATGTTACTTAAATCCACACTACTTTACTCATACCACCCATTTAGATTATAACTATTGACAACCCAAAATCCACTACTCAACTAATAAAATAGATTGGACCCCAAAATGATGAAATAAATAAACCCACTAATTTATTTGTTATAAAGTATCCTTATATTAAGAGCCCAAAAGAATTTAGCTATTACCCAACATGTAACTACCTGATTAATAATGCCCAAAACGTAATTTATTATGTATACTAAGAAATAACACAATATGGACCCAATATGAAAGAAACAACAACTCAATTAATTAATTTTAAAGTCTAAATCTAGTTTATTATTTTAGCCTAACATTTAATTAATCCTAACAACCTATTATTTGAGCTCATTACAAATTTAAAAGTGATATTAAAAATAAACCCAAAACCACTTTTAAAACTTAATTATATAATTCAGCCCAAATCAATTATAACTTGAGAAAGCCCAATTACATTTCTTTTTAACCTAATTGAATTTAAATAAAAACAACAAAAAGTAAATAAAAAAAAGAGTAAATTACAAAAATGGTCCCTGTGGTTTGCATAAAAAATTGGATTTGGTCCCTGTGGTTTCAATTTTGCATAAACGGTCCTTATTTGCATAGTTTACTTGCAAAAATGGTCCCTCTACATCATTTTTTTCCTTAATGACAATTATACCATTTTCATTAATAACAATTTTGGTCCTTTTCTTTTCATGAATTTTATTTTGGTTTTTAAAATTTAAATCTTAATTTAATAAATAATGATTTAATTAATTTATTATTATTATTTAAGATGTATTTATTTTTTTTTATTAAAGTTATATTTTTCATCAAATAATTTATTTTTTTACGTTTCGATTGTGTATTTAATTTATTTATTATAACTTTATTTATATTAGATTTCATTGTTATATATTTATATGTTTTTTTTTTTGTATTTTGTATGTTTCCATCTATTTATTTCATTAGGTTAATATATTTTGATTTCATTATACCTTTTTAAAGAAAATATATAAACTTAGAATTTAATTCGTTTGGATTTAGATATTTGTTACATTATTATTTCGGTGTAACTTTAATATTCTATTTGTTTTGATTCAAATATTTTGTTACATTAAAACATTTAAGTCAAAACAAATAATTAGGTTTATATAGTTTTATTGTAGATTATAATTAAACCAAAACATATTACTATAACAAAATAATTATGTCATAACGAATAAAATGTTATGTTTATATATTTTACTTGAAAGTTGTAACAAACTTAAAACGTATTAACCTAACAAAAAATTTAAAATCAAAATAAAAAAATGCTAAGTTTATATTTTTTTTCTTAAAATTTATAATTAATTTGAATCGTATTAATGTAACAATATAATCATATTAAAAATAATAAATGAAACGTAAGATAAATTAAAATTTATTTAAACCGTAACATATTAGTATAATAAAATATTAAAATTTTTTTGTTAGGTTAATACGTTTTAAGTAGGTTATAACTTTCGAATAAAATATATAAACATATCATTTCATTTGTTATGACATAAATATTTTATTATGTTAAAATGTTTTGGTTTAATTATAATTTACAAGAAACTATATAAACCTAACATTTTTTATTTGTTTTGATTTAAATGTTTTAATGTAACAAAATATTTTAATCAAAACAAATAGAATATTAAGTTTAAACCAAAATAATAATGTAACAAATATCTACATCCAAATTAATTAAATCCTAAGTTATATATTTTTCTTAAAAACTAAAAAGGTATAGTGAAATCAAAAAATATTAATGTAATGAAATAAATAGATGGAAACATAAAAAAAACCATATAAAATTATAATAATAAAATATAATATAAATAAAATTTTAATAAATAAACTAAATACGTAGTAGAAACGTAAAATAAATTTATTAAATGGATAAAAATATAACTTTAATAAAAAATAAATACATTTGAAGTAGTAATAATAATAATACTAATAAATTAATTAAATCACCATTTATTAAAATAAGATTTAAAATTTAAAACAAAAATAAAATTAATGAAAAGAAAGGGACCAAAATTGTTATTAAGAAGAAGGGTATAATTGTCATTTAGGAAAATAAATGAGATAGAGGGACCATTTCTGCAACTAAACTATGCAAATAATGACCGTTTATGCAAAATTGAAACCACAGGGACCGAATCCAAAATTTTATGCAAATCACAGGGACCATTTTTGTAATTTACTCTAAAAAATATATATATTTTCTCTCAATCTCTCCTCCCCTCTCTCGACTGTGCAGCCCCCAAAAAAGAAAAAGAAAACAGAAGTAAAAGAAAGGGAAAGGGAAAACAGAAGGAAACGAAAGGGAGACGGACAGGCGCCGGTGACGGCGGCAGGTCGCCGGTCATGGCGTTTCCGGCGCCGGCCAAACCACCACCCAATACACCAAGCCACTCTTCCCTCGTCTCTCCTGGTGAACGTAAACGGAAAGAAAAGAAAAGAGGCAGACATCCCTCGCCCAAGACAAACATAGAAGAAGAAGAAGATGAAGGATGCGGCGCCGGTGGCCGCCGCCGCCGCTGAACCCCCTCACTCCGAACAGCTTCAAACCGGGTTTAAACATCTAAAAGAACATTCTATAATGATTTCTAATCACATCTCTATTGTTTTTGTACAGATTTTCGGATTAAAACTCAAAACTCATATAAACCTCCATTGTTGTTCATTGAAGCTTTTAAATGAAACAAAACAAAGAAAAAAAATAGAAGATGGGTCATGATAATATACATTATTTGGTTTCTCATTTTCATATTAGTAACAATATTTATACTCATTTTTATGAGTTCCAACCCCAATCAAAACTACATACTAGAATTTAAATTTAGGTTGAGTTTATTGTTTACCTCAAGTTTAACAATGGTGTGTGGTGATTTGATGATGAAAATATTGATGAAATCTTGATCAACCCTTGAATTTCCAGCCCAAAATTTCAGATTTTATAATGTATGTTTGTGTGTGTGTTTTTGATAAGAAGGTGAAAATTAGTGGTGAAATGGTAACAGGGTTATATGTGTATATAAATGTGAAAAGAATTGGATGATGATGATGGTCGCATGCATGCATAACCATCTTTTTTTTTCTTTTAAATAAATAATTAGATTAATTAATTAATTAATTTATCACATGCATACATCACATTCATATCTACAAACAACAATTTCTTTTATACGTTTTCAAAAATCTAGAATATGATGAAAATTTGCTTCCATATATGTTTATATATAATGATTTTATAATTGTTTCCAGATTCTTAAAATCACATAACTCTACATTTTAAATGCCACCAATGGAATTTGATAATTAATATCATATTTTCTCGAATTATTAATTAAATTAAATGACTCGAAATTAATTAATTACTTCGAAATTAACGGGTGTTACAACCAGGCCTGCAACAAAGTATCACTCCAAGTTTGACAAAAATATTAAAACAAATTGTGAGAAATGATATTAAAAAAAAAAGAGAGAAGTTCTAACATTCATACAATATTCCATAACATGCCATTACTTGGACTTCAAAACTGGTGAAATTTGAGATTGTATATCGAGTTTAGGATGACAATTTCGGCCCATTCAAGCAAACGGGTCAAACGACCAAAATTTATACATTTGACAAAAATTTGAAATTTTTTCAAAGAACAAATTGATTAATATACTGTTTTATAAATTTTCGTTTTTTAAAAGAAGTTATGTTTAAACTTAGATTTTTACTTCGAGTCAATATAACCGTTTGGCCCCTTGGATCAAAATTGTCCCCCAAAATCGAGTTGTATCTCAAAAATGATAATTATTGTTTTTCCCTTCTCTAAGAATTTAAAAAGATTTGTTTATGAAATCATGATTGTATAAACCATAACTTACGAATATGTTACATGTTAATCATTTAATGAGTAACAGTAAAAACGTAATCGCATATCAGAAGTTACCATGGGGAATGAGACTATTATTGGCTTTTGGACCTCCATATCTGTGATTGATCATTCCAATTAGGGCGTTAGGGGTGAGCTCGATACCAGGACCGGACCGAACCGGTACCGAAATAAGAGACGTGGAAGAACCGAATACCGAACCAATTAATTTTATATGGTACCGAAACCGAAATAAGAGATTCGGAATAAATATGGTACCGAAACCGCGAGTACCGAAAACCGATTTTTAAGTAATTCAAAACCCGAGTACCGAGTCGAATATATTAGTTCGGTGTCGGTCGGTACCGGTCCTGTTCGGTAACGGGTCGGGTTCGGGAAAATCGGCTCCATTGCTCACCCTAATGCCAATAACAAAATTCAGATGAATGCTTAATCTGAATCGCCGACAGTGTTTAAATCGTTGAAATGGAATAAGAACAATCCAGCGACGACAGTACTTAATCTGATGCCCTGGAGAGTAACCCATGCGGCACCCTGCCGACCCTAATTGGTCGTATTTACACTTTCAACACATCGTACGGCTCCTACTAGTTTGATGACGATAAGTATAATACCATTATTGTTCTTTCTTTTTAACAAAACAAAAAACATAATTAAAAAGCTATTGAATCAAATAAATTGTTAATTTTGCTTTTTTAATCTAAAATGAATGGTTCCATCAATGCGTCCGGATTCAGTTATAGCAAAGTAGTATCTATACACGGGTAATACATGTGTTCGATCTAATAATTATGACGTTCAATTTTCTATGAAAAAAAGTTTATAAAAAATATAATTCTAATAAGGGTGCTTCATACACCATACTCTACAACATATAATATTTAGGTCAATTAACCTACATTACTTTCAATGAAAAAGAGAAACCATACATCCAATCATAAACAACAATTTAGTTAAATTATTGGTCAAAATTATAGAGTATGATGTATGAGAAAGTAGAGTATGGTGCATGAAGAAATTGCCTTCTAATAAATATTGAAGAAACATGTGAAAATACAAAAAATATATACGAAAATTCATGGTCATTATATTATTATTTTCTAGTGATGACCGCCTGACCGGTGATTAGTGTTTTAGTTTAGACATAGTAGATTACTCGTTCTGCAACTGAGTTTTAATATGTAAATTAAATGCCGTGAATGATAAATTTTATGTGTTTTTATTATTATTCAATTAGACTTCTAAAATGGTATATAATATATGCTTAAAACTAAATAATGATTAATGAGAAATTAATATTCAAAGTAATTCATTTGATACTCTGATATTTTTACCATTGTTAGGCCTTACGAAATTGAAGGCCCCGTGCGGTTGATCTACTCACACGCCCTAAAAGACGGGTATGCATGCATTCAAATAAGTTATGTAGATTTGTAGATTGGTACTCACATGCTTACTAAGATGTTAATCACTAATTGTAAGCCACATTTGATGGCTCACATTATGGTTGATCGTTCCAAATGTGCAAGACCAGGGAATCATACCAAAAAGATACATTATTCTTCAGTCCGTTAAATAATATATTAGACCCACACGTGTATTTATTAATCTTTTAGCCCAATAAATGAAAAAAAACCCTTTATAAAATAGTATGTTTTATTGTTAAAAAGAAGGGTTTATTATGAAAAAAACCAACATGTTTTCCAATTTTTAACGATTTAGTCCCTCCATGTTATTTTTTACCATTAAACCCCTTATGTTACCAATTCGTTGTTGGTTTTAGGAATTGTACCTGTTGTAACCGGTAACGTGTCTAGGTGGCGTATTAGGTGTCAAATGAAGTGCTTATCTGTTAAATGAATGGTTTCGTGGAAGCTTATGTGGCATTTGAACATCTTCAAAAGGAAATTAGGGCAAAAAACCCTGATTTCATCTCTGAAGAATGAAACCCCCAAAAACGAAACCCTAGTTTCTTCTACCATGGCATCTTCTACATCAGTGCACTTAACGACGTTAATTAATGGCGAAGCAGATTGTTAATGGCGGACAGGTAGAGATTATGGAGGAGGAAGACGCATTATTCAGTTCATCATCATCATTATCATCTTCTTTTTCTTCTTCTTCATCGTCATCATCGCAGCAGTTGCCATTGCTATCTCTAAATCACGTTTCGTTTATCTGTAAATCTGTTCTAAGATCCGTTAAGTTTTACACTGAAGTTCTCGGACTCGTTCTCATCAGGCGTCCTTCCTCCTTTGATTTCGAAGGCGCTTGGTACGTCACTATGACTGTATTTATCTTTTGTTTTTCACTTCTTCTTTTAGATTCAAGTGTTTTTCTATATCTAAAAACATTAATTAATAGAAGAAATCATGATGAATTGATGATGATTCTTCAAAGTACGTGTCGATGTGGAAGATCAGATGTTCATTCTCTTGTTCTTAATTATTGAATTTACAGAGGATCGAATTTGAAAATTATTGGTCAGGCTATTTGAAATCGATTGCTCGTTTTCGTATTCTTCCTGATTACCGGATTTTCTGAGCATCAATCGATAATAAGAAATCATAATCGTCTCTGTAAAACAACGAAAGCGTTCTAAACCAAATGCGCATTTCTTCTGATTTGATTTTCAGTTTTTTAACCTAAACTTGAGTGTTTGTTTTCACGGATCGGGTAATAGTGTGCATATGATTGACTTTTATGGTCATTGATTCAGTTGCGACTGAGTAAATGAGGGTAATAGGTAAACTCTTGTAAGGATGATGATATACACATCAGCAGCCACGTAGGATTTCTTACCGGTATCACCGGTTACAAGTCATTTATTTCACAAAACCAACAACGAATTGGTAACATAAGGGGTTTAATGGTAAAAAATAACATGGAGGGACTAAATCGCTAAAAATTGGAAAACATGTTGGTTTTTTTCATAATAAACCCTAAAAAGAAATTATTTTTCTATCTTGACCAAACTCATTAAAAAAAAGTAGTAGGATATATTTTTATAAAAACATTTTCTTCTATCTCGTCCTCAGCATGAAAATACTTAGGATCGACCCTGGATGTGGTTAACATCCCAATATTAATGAGCACGACACTAATACGTAGCAAATGCGGCACTAATGAGCATGTATAAATAAACAAAGCAAAACTGAAAATATTTAGTTTATATTGTTGATTGTGCTCTTAGGCTTCTTTGCTAGTGCTTATGTGTGTATATACTGAAAACAATTTTGTGAAGCAGGGAACACATACAACTTTTCATTGATTTACATGGGTATTAAATACAAAGTATTTGAAGATAAAGTAGGAGAATACAACAAGAAGATAACAAACTGATAAGATATAGTTATTTAATATTGTTGAGATATTCCCTTAATATAAGGCTTGATCTTATGATGTATGTTTAACACGCCCCCGCAAGATCAAGGCTCCGTTGGAGACTCCGATCTTGGACAAAAGATGGGCCAGTCGATGGCGACTCAAAGCTTTGGTAGGGATGTCTGCCAACTGATCTTTGGTGGAGATATGAAGGACCTTGAGTGTACCATTAGCAACACATTCACGCACAGTATGATAGTCCAAGGAGATATGTTTCATGCGTGAGTGAAAAACCAGATTTGTACTAAGATAAGTGGCACCCGTGTTGTCACAGAACAGGGTCGGTGGATGGGTTATCTTGATGCCCAACTCATGGAGTAAATTTTGAATCCGCATGAGATCTGTAGTTGTGTTAGCAACGACTTTGTATTCTGCTTCTGATAGGGGTGTGCAAAATAATCGAACCCGAATAACTCACTCAAACTGAATCTTAAACGAATTATTTGGGTCAGGTTATTCGGTTTCCTTAATCGGGTTAAATGGTACCTCGAATAATAATTTCGTTTCGGGTGTCGGGTAGGAATCATGTTTATTCGGGTACCCAAATAACCCGTTTAATTTTTAATTAAAATTAGAATTGTTTATGTATAAAAATCTAAAGATTTAAATACTCAATTTTAATAGCCAAACCATTTAACCCGTGTACCCAAATTACCTAACCATTTAATCCATTTAAACTAATTTGGAAAGCATTTCATTTTTTATATCAAAACCAAATAACCCGTTTAACCCAAACCAATTAACCCGATACCAATTTAACCTGAAACAAATTAACCCGTCCACTTATTTGGTTCAGGTTCGGCCAAACAACCCACATTCTCAAAACCAAATAACCCGATACTAATTTAACACGACTGAATAACACCCCAAGCTTCTAACGAGTAACGAGAAACTGATTTTTGACGAGTGGATTTCCAGGAGATGGGATTAGAGCCTAAGTAGATGATATAGCCTATTGTAGAGCGATCATCATTGCGATTACCACCCCAATCTGAGTCACTAAAGGCTCTTAGCTTGATAATTCATATTTCTAGCAATTCATATCAACAATAAACACAATCATATGAACATGAATCACAAACACAGAATACCGAATGCTTAGATTGAGAAGAAGAATATTACATTAAACGTTATTGACATTTCTTGCTAAACACTTCTCTCTAGATCCGTATCACTCAATTATGTATCTGTGTGTTTTGCTTTTGATGCGTGTCTCAACAATACATACTAACACCTATTTATATACACAATACAACTATTGTGTATTTACAAAACAAACCCTGAACATTTACAATAATATTGATTTCAACTCTATAAATGTTCCCAACAATATCCTCCCTTAGAGATGAAATCAATTTTCCAATTAAAGTTCAAATCAGGTAGATTAACAATCCTCTCTTTTCTTATTCTTTTCTGAGTCTTCAAATCTCTGACTCTCTTCTCTTCAATCTCTAAATCTTCAGATAAAATGTCTTATTTATTTGTCTCTCTCTGATCTTCAAATCTCTTCTTCTCATATCTTCTCTTTTCTTATAAGCATACTCCCCCTTGGGTTGGGTTGACCCATCCGAATTACCCAAAAAGGAAAGAACTCGCCGAGTTCCTGTCCGGATTTCAGACTCTTAACTGAATTTCGGACCCATCCGGATTGGGTTGACCCATCCGAATTCGGATCCCACCGAGTTCGTTTCTTAAGTTGATTTCGGTCCTATCCAAATTTCGGGTCTCATCCGAATTCGGGTCCCAACCGAATTCGGATCTAACACTTATGAATTTTTGAAGATTTTAATTCAAATGTTCTTGAGAACTCGTCGAGTTCCCCCTGAACTCGCCGAGTACACATGCAGGTTTGCAGGTCGCAACTTACGGATTTTAAGTAAAAATTTCCAAAACTTAAATCTAACAGCATGCAATCCATTATAATGTTATATTAGCATATATTGGTTGTTTCTACATCATTTTCCATAACATTAACCTCCAATTTCGTCCAGATTGAACCAAAAATGAGCAAAACTCCAAAAACTCAAAAACTTAATAAAAACTCAGATTTCTAACCTTTTTGGATGATTCAAACAACGATTCTTGTTTCTGAACCTTCAATAATGTTCCAGAAATGATTTCCCACTGATTTAACATACATGCATCAACAATTTTTTTCAGATTCAAATCCGAATTTTAAATTTTAAAACTTCCAAATAAACCCCAAATTGAGATATAATGTTTCTTACCTTAATTCCTTTGATTTCTTGTTAATATTCAGATTACTTCCACGAATTTTGCTCCACAAATTCGTTTTTCAGCAAGGATTTAGAGAGAGAGAGAGAGAGAGAGAGAGAGAGAGAGAGAGAGAGAGAGAGAGAGAGAGAGAGAGAGAGAGAGAGAGTTCTTGTGAGTTCTTGAAGTTGAAATGAGAATGAAAGACATTCAAAAGTCTTTTATTCTAATGTTTTGGGTATTGACATAAGTGGCCCCTCCACTTATCTAATTTTTACTAAATACTGATTTTATCTTAATTTAATCATCATGATTTTCATCATTATCATTTTAACAATTACACTTAATAACTAAAAACTGAAATTCTCATACTTCTTAATTTCATAAAATAACAACCAACTTCCAAATATTCAGATACATAAACATTTTTATTAATTTTAACTTAATACAAAAAATCATCTAATTATCCAATTACAATAAATTAAATCCGAGGATGTTACACCTACGCACAGTGCTGGCGTTATGTTAACACTAGTAGGATTTCCAAATAGTCATCGTGAAATTCTTTATCAAGAAAGAATCACATTTATCTGTTCCGGCTTAGTCAATTTGGACTAGCAGATTATAGTCACGCAGACTGTTAGACTCGATGTGTCCTTAAAGTGTATATAATCAGCTCTAGACACAGACTATAGATGGTTTGCTCCTTGGGTAGGTCTTCCAGTTCTGGTTAGACCATTGAAGTGATGTTTATGCCATCACACAATTTAATGTATAATCGGAGTCAACAGAAATAATGTTTAGCATCTCAGCTCATGGGCGTAGAAGAAATAGAAGATGCAATTTAGAATGAACTTGGGGAATGTTGGGTTGGGAGATAACAGATAGAAATGAAAAATCTGATATATGATATGAAATGAATCAGATTTTCATGAAAGAATTAGCTCATGGGAGATAATGGGAGAATTTAGAATGAATAAATTGGAAGAATTATAATAAAGAGAATCTCAGAAGCAATGAGATTATGGAAAATCAAAGGGATTGGATCAATTAACCTCAATGATATACTCAGAGAATGAGAAATTAAGATTCTTTAAAATTATTCTTTTCAGCTCAAAAAATCTTTTTATGTGTGCACAAAATATTTTCGTGAAAAATTACACACAGTTTTGTAAAAAAATGTCCTCGTCATAGTGCATCTGAAACTCCCACTGGAAAAAGCAAACAAAGTTAGTCAACTCATTGAAAATAAATCAGGAGCAAAATTTTGTAAAAATAAAACTCTCTCTCTTTGTCAATACAACTTTAAAGTTGAATTCAGGGCAGGAATTTCCTTAAAGATTTGTCTTTCAGAATCGGGTTCTAATCTGTAGTGATTAGAAGCTTTTGCTGCGGAAGCTCGGGTTTCAGTCTGAAATAACCGAAAGCCTTTTGAAATGAAGATCGGGTTCTGCACTGATGTGTACAGAAACCATTTTCCAATGAGGACTGGTTCTAGTATGAATTAATTAGAAACCTTTACTCTGAAAAAATCAAGATGTCTTTGGTATCCAAACTGATTTGGATCCAGACTTGTTAGCAATTTTGGGTACCCATTTCAAAACGGGTTTTGGTACCCACTTGAACTTGGATTTAGGTACCCATTGCAGATTATATCTTTCAGCTCTCTCAAAAGCAGAAACAAATTTCTTTGAGTATTAGAAAATTGAATATCTGAATTTCTAAAGAAACTTAAACTTGAATGATCAGAATTTTGCGAACTCTTCTTTTTGAAAAACTGTCCGGTTCTTTCCTGTTTCCGATAATACTTGGTGTATTTCTGAGAAAATGTTTTCTAATAAGAATGACCAGTATTTTCAGATTCTTTAAGAAAATTTGACTTTGAAGATTTACCAGTGTAAATTTTTACCGTAAGTTGTTCAATAAATTTATCTTTGCCTTTGTGTATCTTTAACAGATACTTAAGTTTAAGATTTGAAGATGAATCAAACTTAGGTGATTTAGTTAGATTCTTTTCACTTTCTGTAGATAAATCAAATTGAACAACTTTAAATTATAAACAAACTGAAGAAGATGTTGGGAAATATTATAAGTATGTCAAGCTGTTAGTTAGATTTCTCAAACTGTTAGTAGATATTCTGTGTAATTACAAAGTTCAAGCTGTTAGTTGAGAAAGTTCAAACTGCTAGTTCAAAAGTTCAAGCTGCCAGTGTTCAAGTTCAAGCTGCTCAACAGATAGTCTTCAAGCTGCTCAACAGCTCAATAAACCAAAAGTGCTGAAATTCAGGATAAGATTTATATTTGAAGATTCAAGCATATCTACTACCAGAGAAATCAGAGTTTTCCAAGGAAACAAATCAGAAGGCTTTATATATACATAGAATAGGTTTTCTATTGTAAGTCTGCACGTACAAGTTTTTGATTCAGTTGTAATTTCTTTCTATTTGAGTTTTCATAAGCCTCTAAGGTTGTAAAACCCTAAGAACAATCTGTGTTCTTCGTCTAATCAAACAGATTAGAGGTGATTGTAATCATTGAGTTTGGCAATGCAAAAGATTTGATTGTTGATTATATTTATGTGTTATTTGTTTTGAAAGCTTTTCTTAAAACAGTTAAGTATTATTCCGCAAACTTCTTAATTGGATTTTGATTCAATACAAGGTTATTGGTTTTATTACTCTGATTGATTCAAACCAGTTAATCTTAGGTAGTGATTTTGATCTTGACAGAAGAAGTCTTAACCTCTGATTCAATTGTCGAAGGAGATACATTCAATTGTTTAGTAAGAAGAAAAATCCGATCTTCCAATTCTTTGATACTGACCAAAAATGAATTTCTGTCGGGAAAATTTTGCAAAAAACCTTCAAACTACAAGTTTTTTTCGATTAAGTCCCTCAATCAATTTTTTTATCTGATAAGTCCCTTAACTAAATAAAAATCACGAATTTGGTGTTTTTTTCAAGAAAAGTTACCGGTGACCTGTTGAGCGGGTTGCAATTGCTAACGTGGATTTTATAAATCTATGATTTTTTTCGATTAAGTCCCCCAACTAAATTATTTTCTCTTATAAATCCCTTAACTAAATTATTTTGTCTTATAAATCCCTCAACTAATTTTTTTGTCACATAAATCCCTTATCTTGATAAAACTCATGTTATTTGTTGTTTTTATCAATTTAAGTGATTGTTCAATTGACACTCACATCACACATACATGGATGCAAAAAAATAAATCAAAACGATCATTTTTATTGTTTAAAGTTTAGTCGGGATGAACCAGTTAAAAAAAAATTTAAAAATCGTGGTCTAGACAAACATAGGATCTAATCATCATTTATGTTTTTATATTAAGCCAACTTATGTTATCTAGAATAACGGACTTTTAAAAAAATTTATTATTTTCAAAGAACCATCGTTGTTTTGAAAAAAATATTATTTTCAAACCAACTTATTCTGGTCTAGACAAACATGACATGCTCTGTCATTGAAATAAACATCGTCGTTTTTTAAAAGTTTAAAAAAATTGTTTTATTTTATCTAAAAGTTGAAAGGTTTGAGTAGTTCGGGGACTTATTTGGAAAAGAAATGATATGGGGACTTAATCGAAAATTTTTTATACTTTGATGGTTTTTGCAAAATAATTTTAAGCATGTTAACCTGCTATAACAGGTTAACAGACCAATTTAAAATGTTTAAGCAGTTTGGGGACTTATCAGAAATAAAAAATGAAATGGGGACTTAATCGAAAAAATTTTGTACTTTAGTGGTTTTTTACATAATTTCTGTCATTATCAAATGATTGGTAATCAGATTTAAAAGATTGTTCTTTAATTAAGAACATTTGTCTTTCATGTTCAAACAACTTAGATTTTGTTTTAAAATCTTGTTCTTTCAGTAAGAAATCATGTCTTTCCTTCTCAAGTGAATATTTAGTTAAAGATAACTCTTTTTCAAGAGCAAAAAATTCTTTAGATTTGTTTAAAACACAACTTTGATCAGTATGATTTGTCTTCGAAAGTGTTTTTTCAAGATCTTTAACTTTCTTACACAATTCAGTTCTTTCAGGCAAAAGATATTTCAGTTGAGTTGCAGTCTGAAAATTCTCTTGTTTCAACCATAAAGTATTTATTTAATTCAGATATTTTCAATTTAAGAGCACAACTCTCAGACTTTTGTTTTTCCTTTAAGCTCAAAATTTCTTCATTCAGTATTAATACATTACGTACATCTGAAGCTTTATCAGTATTTAACTGAACAAGAATGTCATAATTGTTCTTACGAATCTTTTCAGATTCAATAAGTTTAACAATCAGCTCAAACTTTGAAAAATGTTCATTTGCCATGTTGAATTGCCTGAAACTGAATTTCCAAGATCTTTAACTGAAAATTGAGTGATTTACTGATTGAAGCTCTGAAAGTTGGAACTTGTTTAAAATCAGCTCTGAATTGACTTTTTGACATTGAAATTTCAGCTTTTCTATAGAAAAATGTTTGTAACTTTTTTCTGGAGTCGAATTAGGTCTTGAAAATTGCCTAAACCGGCTTTGTCGATTTTAAAAATCATATATCTCGGTTCAAGCTTCGATTTGACGTATGGTAGGCCTTATAACGATGTTCCAGTCAAAAGTTATGGCCAATTGAAGCAACAAAGGTCAGACAGAGTAAATCTTGAATGATATGTGTTAAATCTCGAATAATAAAGAATGAATCTCGAATGATACATTATGAATCTCGAATGAAACAAAGTAAATCTCGATTAATGAGCAATCTCGAATGATGAAACATGAAACTCGAAATATAAAGTGTAAAACTCGATTAAAGTAGCCTCAAACTCGAATGAAGAAGGATCAATCTCGAAAGTCTAAAATTGAAACTCGGATGACCTAGGAACCAACTCGAATGACTTATAAAGAAACTCGATTAACTCTCATTCAAACTCGAATGATGTTTCAGGATACTCGAATGAAGGAACAATGAAACTCGATTGAACCTCTATTTACTTCTGATTGAAATTTGAAATCAAAGACTCAAACTCGAACAACGACGGCTAAAACACGATCAATAAACCTATCAAACTCAATCAATACTGTCTTAAACTCGATTAACCCTTGAAATTCAATTATGCCCGAGTTTGAACAGAAACTTATAAAACCAAGTTTAAAAACACAATTTTCAACAAAAAATTCACCAAATGAGTTCAAATTATGATCGAGTGCGTTTTTCACACAGATTCAACTTTTGTGAAACAACTTTGCCTAATTTCAGATCAAAAGTCCAAAATTTGATAAAAAAACGTGAAGAACACAATATTTTCAAAAATATAGAAAAATCCAAATTAAATCTTGTATGTTTAGAATTAAATATTGATGCTTTTCACAATCAAATCGTCTTTATAAACCGCACCTTCGATCCAATTTTCAAAATATTTCATCCAGAAAATTCAAATTCCTTCGATGATTTTCTGAATTTTAAAAAAAGTAATGGAACACTGCTCGAAAATTCAATTTTCATATTCAAATTCACACTCAATCTGCCATATTAGTGATGGGTATTCTAATTCCAACAATTAGGCTCTGATGCCAATTGATAATTCATATATATAGCAATTTATATCAACATTAAACACAATCATATGAACATGAATCACAAACACAAAATACCGAATGCTTAGATTGAGAAGAAGAATATTACATTGAATGTTCTTGACATTTCTTGATAAGCACTTCTCTCTAGATCCATCTCTTAATTATGTATCTGTGTGTTTTGTTTTTGATGTGTGTCTCAACAGTACATACTAACACCTATTTATATACACAATACAACTATTGTGTATTTACAAAACAAACCCTGAACATTTACAATAATATTGATTTCAACTCTATAAATGTTCCCAACATAGCTGTAGTTGACTGCCCTTACGAAGGAAAAGACCATGATAGATAGTACTCTTCAAATAGCACAAAACACGATTAATGTTGTCCAATGGAGCTCAGTTGGTGAATGCATGAACTGGGAGAGATGATTTACTGTAAGAAGACATCAGGTCGAGTCAATGACAAGTATTGAAAACCGCCAACTAGCATTCGATAAAGAGTTAAGTCAACAGGAGCAGAGCCATCCTTGAGTAATAAAGGAGTCGTATGACACATGGGTGTATTAACTTCTTTAGCTCCAGCCATAGAGTAAGTGTCAAGAAGATCAGCAATATGTCTATGTTGAGATAAGAAGAGACCATCACTGATGAAGATAACTTCAATACCTAAAAATGAATGCAATTCTCCCAGAAACCAAGTTGGTGAATAAAGGAGTCTAGGAACCGACCACTATAATAATAATGTCATCTACGTAGACTAAGAAGTAGAGGCAAACACCATTCTTGTTGTTAATAAAGAGAGAAGAATCAACCATAGAGTTTGTAAAACCCGATTGAAGAAGGAAGCCTTTGAGTTCTTGGTACCAAGCTCGTGGTGCTTGTTTTAAACCGTGAATAGCTTTCTTTAATGTGCATATATGAGTAGGCATAGATGGATGAATAAAGCCCGGTGGTTGTATCATGTATACATCATCAGAAAGTGTGCCTTGTAGAAAGGCATTATTGATGTCTAGCTGTCGTAACCTCCAACCATTAGCAAGAGCAAGACTGAGCACTAAGTGAATAGTAGCAGGCTTACAAACTGGACTAAAGGACTCTGAATAGTCTTGTCCAGGATGTTGGTGATAGCCCTTCGCAATAAGTCTCACTTTAAATTTTTGCGACTGTACCATCAGGGTGGCCTTTAATTCGATACACCCATCGACAACTGCCTGGATTTTGGTTAGCACTAGGAACAAGATCCCAAGTTCCATTACTCATAAGTGCATCAAACTCTTTAGACATAGCAGCCCACCATTTTTCATCTTTCATTACTTTGGAAAGGGTTCTAGGTGCAAGGGATGATGGCATGGGGTGAGTAGTAACATGATTAACAAATTTGGGGTTGAAATAAGGGTTTGGTATCCTGGTGCGGCGGAGGTTATATGGTTTAGGTGGTTGGGAATGAGATATTGGTTGTTGAGGAGGTGGTGGTGTTTCAAGTAACGAACTCTGTAAAGGGTTAGGTAAGGATGAAGATGATGATGGTTCATAGGGATTTATAGGTAGACTGTGGGATAGATTTTGGTTTGAAGCTAGAAGATGTGGGGAAGGTGCAGGAGAAGAATGGGTGGACGTTACATGGCCTAAATAAATCACTTACATTCGGATCCACGAGAGGAGAGTCCAATGACAAAGAAGATGTCAGATGTCTATTAATTTCATGCAAAGGAAAGACGTGCTCAAAAAATTTGACATGATGAGATATATAGACCTTCTTGGAAGAGGGAACTAAACATTTGTACGTAGACTGACTGGTGGAATAACCAAGGAAAATGCATGGGTTCGATCGGGGTTGGAGTTTAGAGGTTGTATACGGCCGTAACCATGGATAACATAAGCATCCAAAGATTTTGAGACGAGAGTAGTTTGGGACTCGATGAAAACAATTTCTCAAAGGGTGATTGAAAGTCGAGAACTCGAGTGGGAAGACGATTAATTAGATACACCGCCGCTTGAAAGGCATGAGATCAGTAACATGCTGGAAGAGAAGCAGTTTGAAGAAGAGCAAGACCCGTTTCAACTGCATGAAGATGTCTACGCTCAGATGTACCAATATGTTCAGGTGTAAGGGGGTGTTTTGAAATGAAATATACCGTGAGACACAAAAATACTAGATAGGGAAGTATATTCTCCTCCATTATCTCTGTAAATGGCAATAATAGGATGCTGAAATAAATTTTCAACAAGTAATTTGAACTTAGGGAACAAGATAGCAACCTCAGACTTCTTATTGATAGGATAAAGCCATACGTATTTACTGAAATGATCAACGACTATTAAATAGTATCGAAAACCATCAACAGATAAAGATGTAGGCCCCAAACATCAAAGTAAATTAGTTCAAGCGGTTTGTAACTATTAAAAGAACTTTCAACAAAAGGAAGTTTATGACTTTTATTAGAATTGCAAGCATAACAATGAAATTTGGAGACAGATAATGAAGAAAAATCTAACCACTAGTCTTAAAAATTGAACGAAGAATTCAAATTGCAAGGTGACCCAAACGTTTGGGCCATTCATCAAGTCGAGGCATTGCAGTGAGATGAACTTGAGCATTTATCGAGCGAGGGAAACAATAGACATCATTGACGTTCTTCCCGCGAAGAATTGGCGCCCCAGTGTGTAGATCCTTCACAAGAAAATGCATAGGAAAAAATTCAAGTGAGACATTATTGGATATAGTAAATTTGGGAACAGAGAGTAAATTGTTTTTTATGGAGGGTGCACAAAGGACATTATCCAAAGCACATGAATGGTGGTCATGAACAAGTGTACTCCTGCCAATATGAGAAATTTGCAAACCTGTACCATCACCGATGTTGATTTCGTCAGGACCGCCCTATGCAGAGAAGTGTTGCACATTGTTCACGTTACTGGTGATATGATGGGAAGCTCCAGAATCAACTAACCATCGTAGAGGGGATGACATATTAGGAAATGCCATATTAACAATGGGCTGAGATTGAATTTGCACATTATTTGTTTTAAGAAATAGTGCCAGTTTGCGACATTCATTAGTTGGGTGCCCCGGAAAAATCACTGAAATTGCAAAAGGTTCCATTTGACGAGCGATTTGTTTGAAATGTAGAAGAATTCCAGGTAGATCGATTATTACGAGAGCCTTGATTAACTGGTAGGGCATTCCAGTTAGAGGGAGTATGCCTGTTGTTATGTCGATGCTGGTTGGACCGTCTAGTTGTATAGTTAGCGATTGGAAGTGGGACGGGTTCTTATCGCTTGAGTCGACGTTCAAAGTCCACTAATTTATAAAAGAGTTCATCAAAGGTGATTGGAGTATCATGAACACGGACTGCAGCAACAACAAATCAAATTCATCACCAACACCTTTGAGTGCATGCATAAGCAAGTCTTCTTCAGCAACAGGAGTGCCGACTATAGCAAGTGCATCAGCAGTGGTTCGTACATCTTTCATATAATTCGTAATTGAACGAGTACCACGAGGATTATCATGGAGTTTTTCCTTGAGAGACATGATGCGGGAACGATACTTATTTGCAAGGAGAACAGAAAGACGATGTCATGCATCCTAAGAGGATGAGATGGTAGAGATGTACGATTGGATCTCTGCTACACAACTTCCTAAAATTGCATTCAGGATGAGTTGGTCTTGTCTATACCATAGGATATAATCTGGGTTTTCGGTAGTTTTGGTGTTGTCTTTAGGATCAAGGATCCTTGTTGTAGGCTGGGAACCACCATTGATATGGCAGAGAAATTGTAGCCGATCAAGGTTGAAGAAAAGTTAGATTTTGTGAGTTTGGTGGGAAGATGAGTAGGAGCATTGAAAGAGATGATTTTATTTTCTGGAGTAGAGGTCGCCATGGATCAGAAGCGTTTAAGCCAAAAGATGCTCTGATAGCATGAAAACAATTATGAGAAACAGGGAACGCACACAACTTTTCATTGATTTACATGGGTATTAAATACAAAGTATTTGGAGATAAAGTAGGAGAATACAACAAGAAGATAACAAACTGATAAGAATATAGTTTATCTAATATTTGTTTAGATGTTCCCTTAATATAAGGCTTGATCTTATGATGTATGTTTAACATATACTACACTTTATATGTTATTTGACCTACATAATAAGTGTAAGTTGAGTGTGTAAGTTTATGTGAGGAAAAATTGATGTAATGAGGCTTAGTGTCAAGATATCTCGGGTCTAGTCGACACCGAGGAAATATAGTTCTGGTCAAATCAAGCCCGAGATATTTCTGATAAAAACACTGAGGGGGCGTTTGGTTCGCAGATTTTTTTTATGTGGGAATTGCATTTTGTCAAAAGATTTGCATTATGCAGCATTTCATTTCTCAGGATTTTGTCAAAGAGTTTGCAATATCTTTTAGGAAAAACTTGCTAATCTGAAAAATGCAAGTTAACTGAGATTTAAAATCCCAGGGGAGGCTGAGTTTTTAAATAACAAGGAAGAGATATAAGAAATCCTGGGATTTTAATCCTTACTAAAATCTGCGAACCAAACACATGATTTTAAATGCAAATCTCAGTGAATCCCAAGAAATCCGCGAACCAAACCCCCCAATGGTGGGGTTTGGTTTTTGGAATGGAACTCAAATGAATTGGAATTTAAATTAAGCTTATTTTAAATTTCTAATAGCAAAAATGAAGAGTTAAAATTTATTTATATGTCATCAATTTTTTTGTTTATAAGAATTTGACATTTCTTCTAACTCATGCATGAATTAGTTTCCAATCAATACATGAATTATATGTCAAGACCGTCCATTACGGGGGCAGTCCTGAATGACTAGATCCCAAGTAGCAATACAGCATCAATCAAAACTAAGATAGAGTAATAAAGTGCGAAATTAAGTCATTACAGAAAATTAGGATTATCATACAATAAGTTCAAAACAAAACTACAAAAGGGCACCAGGACACTAATCTAATACATAATCACAACACATAACACTGATCTACCCAAACCACCACCATTATTGCCTTTAATCAATACCAATTTCAGATTCAGTAGTGGTCTAATGACTTCAAATTCAAGCGTGCAGATCCTAAAGACTTGGGTCAGCTGGACCTTTTCCTTTGATTAAACCTGTAAAAAGATTCAACAACAACTGTAAGCGGTGCTCAGTGAGATTATAGATTTAACAGCTAACATGCCATGACAATTTTAAGCGGAGACTTGACTTTTGACTTTGACTTTGAGCTCTGACTTTGATTACTTTATCTTTGACTTTTCTGGCTTGGCTTTACAGACTTTGACTTTATAACATAGTTCAGATTTAGCTGAACCTGCTATTTGCATGACAATTCAATTTACATAAGCTTTTATGTCATTACACAATATAATTGTGTATTTCTGTTAAATTCTTGAACTTTCTGTAGCTTCTATATGTACTCATTGCATTATTGACTTATCACGTCATCTCATACTTTTGTTTTGAAGTCATAACTAGGCTTTATGATCTTAGATGCATTTCATGCAACTAATCACTAAGTTAAATATGTGCTTAAAGGATGAATACATGTAATTATATGAGCATACAATTATGAACATTCAAGATTAGATGCATATAATGTCATGGAATTAAGTGATTTACAGATATTACGATTATCTTACAATAAGTTTAAAACAAAACTACAAAAGGGCACCAGGACACTAATCTAATACATAATCACAACACATAGCACTGATCTACCTAAACCACCACGCTTATTGCCTTCAATCAATACCAATTGCAGATTCAGTAGTGGTCTAATGACTTCAAATTCGAGCGTGCAGATCCTAAAGACTTGGGTCAGCTGGACCTTTTCCTTTGATTAAACCTGTAAAAAGATTCAACAACAACTGTAAGCGGTGCTTAGTGAGATTATAGATTTAACAGTTAACATGTCATTACAATTTTAAGCGGAGACTTGACTTTTGACTTTGACTTTGAGCTCTGACTTTGACTTTAAGCGCGATTTTGACATGACTGCTGCTATCAGCCAGACATTGTGAGACATAGGACTTAAGATCGGATGATGTTTAATCCCACGCACACGCTTTTAATTGTGGGGGCCAACCACATATTGGGCTAGCTACCAGTAAGACAACGTGGGCAAACATCGGAGTAGACTTAATCACAGACTGACATGGACTTTCTCCGACTTGAATTATGCGGAAGCATATGAAAGCATTGATATCAAGTCAATTGGCATTCAAAGTAATGAATCAAGATAGCAACGATAATATATCCAAGACTAATTCAGACTGTAAAGACAAGTTTGCAATGATGATATATTAAAAGCTATCATGATCCACAAGGCATCACCGTACCAAGGTGTGCACAGGTCACATTCTAGCTGAGCATATAGACTTTCAAATAAATCTAGAACAACAATATGTCTCACAGGAAGACAAATATGTATACAGTTATATCTATAACTCACTAAGCACCGCTTACCGTTGTTGTTGAATCTTTTTACAGGTTTAATTAAAGGAAAAGGTCCAGCTGACCCAAGTCTTTAGGATCTGCACGCTTGAATTTGAAGTCATTAGACCACTACTGAATCTGCAATTGGTATTGATTGAAGGCAATAATGGTGGTGGTTTGGGTAGATCAGTGCTATGTGTTGTGATTATGTATTAGATTAGTGTCCCGGTGCCCTTTTGTAGTTTTGTTTTGAACTTATTGTATGATAATCCTAATTTCTGTAATGACTTAATTCCGCACTTTATTAGTCTATCTTAGTTTTGATTGATGTTGTATTGCTACTTGGGATCTAGTCATTCAGGACTGCCCCCGTAATGGACGGTCTTGACAGGATGGTATCAGAGCAATAGTTTGAGTGAATCAAGTATTACAAAAATAATACTTGGTCTCAAACTTAAGCAATACGTAAGTGTCAATCATGCTAGGTGGCTTGAACTGAGATAGGATGTATAGACTATTAGGATGGGAAAAAGGGTACATAGTCACTAAGTCTATTAATTAGCAATAATAAACATGATTAGCATTAATTAACGAGTTTAGAATTAATTAATATGTTAAATGTAATTTTAATTACATTTAGTAGCTATGCATTTTCTTTATTAAGTTAATAAAAATTTACAGTTGTTGTATCATCTCAAACAGTTGTTGAGGCGTGACATTATCAGGAATTCCTCCTTGTCCAGACATCCTTACTGAAAAATAAAATTCAAGTGACTTTCAGTTTAATAGACTTAGTGACTATGTACCCTTTTTCCCATCCTAATAGTCTGTACATCCTATCTTAGTTCAAGCCACCTAGCATGATTGACACTTACGTATTGCTTAAGTTTGAGACCAAGCATTATTTTTGTAATACTTGGTTCACTCAAACTATTGCTCTGATACCATCCTGTCAAGACCGTCCATTACGGGGGCAGTCCTGAATGACTAGATCCCAAGTAGCAATACAACATCAATCAAATTTGACATTGTGTACTTGACAATCTGGTACATAGACTAACTTCTCATTTCAATTTCTTTGAATCAACAACTTCTACCTCTGCCTCATTTAAGACACGTTGTAATCTTTCAGATTAATAGGCTTTACGAAGAAGCTTGTGTTTAAGAGTCATTTTAGGTTTCCTTAAAGCTTTTGAATCATACATGATTCAATCACTGACACCTATATAGCTTATAGGTAGAATTTCTTATCAGAAAAGGCATCTATGTTTTAGCATCAACTGATACAGCCTATATGTCATCCGCAAATACACTATCGATGACAAAGTTGTACAGTCGAATTCAAGACTTGTTTTGAAAATCATAAGTCTACTTAAATCAAGAATAGAAAATCTTTCTCCTGATCTCCTTAGCGATCCTATTTTTAAAATGTTTCCATGGAATCAGAATGAGGTCGAGATTAAAGACAGCGTTATTAGCGAGCAATATATGGTTGTGAAATTAGGTTATTGGCAGTTGTTTCAGTATCAAGAATAGTATGAAGCTAGGCAATTAACTTGGTTAATTGACATGAAAATGTTGTAGAGATGAATGAACAGTTTTATAGTAGGATCAAATGATACACGTATTTTAATTTAGCAAAACATACTCATGGCCACATCTGGCATCTCCTCTGTTTCTTCGACTGTGATATGATAGGCACGGGCTTTGGCTGATGGAGTTGTAGCAGTGCTCTTCAATGTTGAACCTCTGGCATATGATTAGGATTGACTGTTGCTTCTCATTGGACATTGATGATTAAAGTGTCCCGGTTTTCCACACGTGGAACAACCAAGACCTTTCGATGGGCATTCCTCGCTACTATGACCTATTTTGCTGCAGACATAACATATCACATCAATTGGATTACATAACCCAGTATGTGATTTCCTACACCTTTTGCACACCCGCTGTTCTGATTGAATCGCATAAGACTTGACCTTCTGAGGAGAGCTATATTGATCAGTCTCAGACTGGGTCTAGCCTGTCTTGAAGAATCTGCTGAACCGTTGCTTCTTTGGTGGAGAAGGGCATGTAGGATTTGTCTGAGTTACGCCTAATTGTTCACCATACTCTAGGTATTCGCTTTCAATTTGTCTTCCTGCTTCCACCATCTCCAAGTACGTCTTGTATTTGTTACCACTCATCGACTGACGATACTTTGGGTTTAATCCTCTACGAAAACGATTCATTTTTCTTTCTTCTGTAGCTACTTGATAAGATGAATAGCCACACAGTCGTGAGAACTCGTGCTCGTATTCATCAACCGTCTTGTCGCCTTGAGTCAATTGCATCAATTGAAATTCCATTCTATCTTGCTGATCTCTGGGACAGTACTTAGCGTTGAACTTGTCGAGGAATTGCTCCCATTCAAGTGTTTGGATGACGTCCTCTCCGTAGATACTTCTCTGTGTCTTCCACCATGCGCGGGCAGCTCCGACAAACAAAGCAGTAGCATACTTGACTCTTTGTGAATCTAAACACTCAGAGATATTGAAAATCTCTTCTGTGTGACAAATCCAGTCCAATGCCTGGATGGGGTCTACAGTACCCTCAAATATCAAGGCACCACTAGACTTAAAGTCTTTGAATCGGCAGCCTTTTGGCTGTTCAATTTGGACATTTGCATTGGAGTTATCAGAATCAGACTTATCGCTTTGGATTTTCTTATCCTTTCTTTTGTTCTTTTTATCAGCCTTACGTTTTACTTCAGCCTCATTACGAGCCTGAAACTGTTCTTGGATTAGTTTGACTTGATGTTCATTTTGTTGTGCTAACAGTTGTTGTATCATCTCAAAACTATTGCTCTGATACCATCCTGTCAAGACCGTCCATTACGGGGGCAGTCCTGAATGACTAGATCCCAAGTAGCAATACAACATCAATCAAATTTGACATTGTGTACTTGACAATCTGGTACAGAGACCAACTTCTCATTTCATTATATTACAACCTACATCATTAACCATACTAAAAACTATCTTTTATTCATCTCACCAAACATATTAATAACTAAATTTTGAATTTCAACTCTTTCGAATTTCAATTCGTGTTGGTTCGCCGAATGGAATTCGAAGCGATGAAATTCACATTTAGATTGTTAAGAATTTTTGTTAACAAAGATTAAGAGTTAAATTTGACATCAAAATCTTTGTTTATAGGAATTTAACATTCCTTCCAACTCAAACATGAATAAAATTCCAACTCATACATGAATTAAATTCCAACATAATATTTTATCCTCGCCATCAAACACACTAAAAGCTAAAGTTTAAATTTCAATTTATTCAAAGTACATACCATGAATTAAATGTTACCTAAGTTTTCTTGGTGTCCATTGGTTTCAAGATAAACAAATATTGGTGTGGTGAACGCATGTTGAGGTGAAAAAAAAAATTAAATATCTAAACCGGTATCTATGTAACTGTGTTTTTACCGTACCGGATTTTATTTGATCCGGCGCCAGATTGACTTTTAGTTGGTCAACCGGATTTTTACCGGATAAAAATCCGATTTCAATTTGAATGTTTAGTTGTCGTAATTTGAATTGTTAGTTGTCGTATTGTGAATTTTTAGTAATTATTTGAATTTTAGTTGTCGTAATTTTAATTATAACTTTAAACTTTTTATGTATTAATAATCAAATATAATACATAACATATTTGATTGGAGTAAAAAAAATACGAAGTTTTATTATCTTAATTGTATAACTTATAACATTATAAGCTATAATTTATAAATGTATAATATATAATTTATAAAAAAATTAAAAGCCCAATTTTATTCTTAAAATTAACCCATGTGTATATATTAAACTAGTAATCAAGTATAATACAGAACATATTTGATTGAAGTAAAAATATATTTGTTTGAAGTTTTATTATCTTAATTATATAACTTATAATATTATAAGTTATAAAATTTTTAAAAGCCCAATCTTATTAAAAATAAAACCCAAATGAATTATGTATCAATAAGATTCTGAAAAATGGTCAAGCCCAAACATAAAAGAGGATTAAAAATAAAACCCAAATGGAATATGTATCAATAAGATGATAAAATTTATAAATGTAAATTATATCTTAAAATAATTTATATGTAAAATATTTTTTGAAAAGCACAATTTTATTAAAAATAAAACCCAAATGAAATATGTATCAATAAGATGATAATGCATAAAAGAAGATTTCTAAAATTAAACATTAATTTTTTTTAAGAAATCTGGTTTTTTCAAAACCGGTTTTTAAAAAACCCAAGTTTTTTAAATCCTAAACCGGTTATATAGGTAATGTTTTTTGGGTCCAAAACCGATTATTAAAAAAAATAAGTTTTTATGGGAAAAACTGAATTGGATTCGGATTCGGATATGGATCGATTCGAATTCGGTCTTTGTGTATCGCTAGGTGCATGCATGCATAACAACTTGGAGTTATTGGGCTGCTCATGATTAGAGTATTGGGCTGCTCATGAGCGTGCTTAATAAGAGACAAGTAAATGCAAAAGGGCAAACTGCACAGAATAGCAATCTATTGTACATACAGTTTTTATTACAACAACCTACCAAAGATTTCGCTCATAATAACATTTTATCATCTGAACTTTTTTTATTAAAATATTGAACTCTAAAAAATTATTTCATAATAGCAAGCGTTGATGACGGGGTGTGGTTGGGTGCTGACTAGGCATCCACATAAGCTGTCATGTCAGCACCGGATTTGCGCAAAATAGCAATGTACTGCGTAAAATAACAATGTACTTCTAAAATAATAACATATCACAAATAGCAATGTATTAATTTTATATATTTTTAATCAAAAACCGAAAATATTTTTAATCCTAAATATTTTTATAATCTTAAACCAAAATTTAACTTAATTAACCGAAAAATGTTCATAAAATTTTTTTTCGATCAGTAAAAACTTAAAAATTCAATGCGTTCATCATTTTTTTCGTTCGAAGTATAAAACAAATTTATTTTCTTTTTTCCATTCGAATATATAGAAAACTGAAATATTTTGTCATTTGCAATTTTTAATTTTTTGAAACTGGAAAGACAACTATCCATTAGAAATTTAAACTTTTTTAAACGAGAAAAATCAACGAACCATCATGATTTTTAACTTGTTCAAAGGAAAAAAAAGAACCATTTATATTTTATATTTTTTCAAACGAAAATAATGATGCATTATTTTTAATTTCAATTTTTTTCGAATGTAAAAACGAGAGAAATTTCGTTTTATAATTATTTCGAACGAAGAAAAACGATGAACCAATCAAAAATTTTAGTTTTTCCTATCGAAAAAAATGACAAACATTTTCGAATTTTATAATAATAATAATAATAATAATAATAATAATAATAATAATAATAATAATAATAATAATAATAATAATAATAATAATAATAACTAGGATTAAAAATATATAAAATTAATACATGTTATTTTGTGATATGTTGCTATTTTAGGAGTAGCCAACCCGGTAAAAGAACAAGTAAAACAATCCTATTGAAAGAACAAGATTGTGTCAAGTTTTCCTATTTATATAACAAAATTGTGTAAAGTTTTCCTATTAAAAGAAGCTCATATACATCTATACATACACATACAAAAACCATCATTGTAAATGAAACAATATGAGATTTATCAAAAATATACATGAAATTCATCATCAAGTTTACCTATTGAAAGAGCAATGAATATGTCTAAGACATCTACACATACACATACAAAAACAATATGAGATTTATCATCATAGAAGCTCGTATACATCTACACATGATCATTATAAGTTCCATCTTTCGGTCTTGATTTTAATGTCAAATTTATATTCCACTCATGCAAAACTGATATACTTTTAGTGCAAACTAAATACGAACACAATTCCATTTCAATCACCTGTGACCTGTTACAAATTCCCATACATATAGCTAAAATTCATCTCACTTCTAAACTTATAAATTACCACTTTCACATCAGATGGAAAAGTTTAACTCTTTTTATGTACGGTGTCATGCATTTATCAATTCATGAAATTGTCAATCATAAATTAAGAAGCAGGTAAGATAAATTCCAAACCTGTCCAAAAAAAGGAAGAAGAAACAATCTGAGATTTATCAAACTTTGTGATCAATACGTTTGTCACGAAGAAAAAAGAAATAAAAACAAATATGAGATTTTCAAATTACACAGAAACAAAAAGATAGATTTGAACGAAAAAGAGTTTGAGGGAGGAGATAATAGACCTTCAGAGGTAGCCGGCGCCGAAGGCAGGGGTGGATCCAGAAATTTTTGTTATCGGTGTCACTTTTTAGAGTAAATCTAATACTTAAATTTAAAAAAAAAATTAAAGACAAATCGAGTCACCGAAATGGATTGCCAATACAAATTTAACAAATAACAAGATTTTTTTTTTGGGGGGGGGGGGGGGGGGGGGTTAATTAGATTTTGGCTGATTATTTGCTTCTTCTTTTAAAATTCTATTGGGCTTTTTTTTTCTTTTAAATTTTTATGATTTAAAATCAGTAACATTTCAATAAATTTGGGTAATAAAAACAACAAATATAAATTATATATGTATATAATACGTTTACATATTTTTGGTAGGTGTCACTAAAAAGAATCGTAATTGTCACTCAAATTTTGATACATACATAACTCAGTATTTTGAAAATTTATCGGTGTCTAGTGACACCCATTAGAATTCATTACATCCGCCCCTGGCCGAAGGTGTTCGATTTGGAGGAAAACGAGATAGAGGTGTTTAAGGGAAACAAGAACCGGTGGGAAATGAAAATAGAGAAAATGAATTGTTTTATTTCCCATTTAGTGATTCTCAAACCTAAACAAACAAGAAAGTTATTTTCAATTGCATTTCTTTGTACCAAACACACACTTATTGTGGATGCAAATATATAATTATTAAGAGGCTATTATTTACGATACATTCGTGTATATACCGTAAAATATTTAAAAAAACTATCGTCTAGTTTATTAAATAGGTTTAGTAGATATATTAACCTAAAATGTTTATTATAAGAAATTACATTTACTCCAAACCATAGGGATGGAATTTATAATTTATCAATTTATGATTTTATGGTTAAATATAAAGGGTTAATATTAAAAAAAAAAAAAAAAAACTCGCAGACTTTCATGCAATTATCGATTAAGTCACTGAATTTTTTTTTCCGAGTATTTAAGTCCCTAAACAAAGTTTGTCTTATACAAAACTATAGATTTTTAACCTGCTACCTGTTTAACATGTAAAACAATTAGTTCCTCAAATAGTTTATCATTAAAAAAATCAACTTTATTTTCTTATTTTCATGATTAAGTCACTGGACTTTGTTTTTTCTTGTTTAAGTCACTGTACCGTTTAATAGGTTAGTTACCTGCTAATCAGGTAAAATATATAGTTTTGAATAAAACAAAAATCGTCTAGGAACTTAAACACTCCAAAAAAAATACACTAACTTAATCGATAAATTAATGAACATTGAGAATCTTCAAATATTGTTATCCATCTTCAACATAGCAAGCCAAGTAGGCTTGGCAAAAAATCATCCCCGACAGGAACCCGTAACTCGACCCTGATTTGACCAGGAATCCTCGAGTTGACCGGGGATGGGGATGGGGACGGGGAATCCCCGATTTAAAATAGTGGGGATGGGGCGGGGATGAGAGACACGTAAATCCCCGACCCCGAACCCGACACCGGTTATAAATTATGTTTTAATATAGATTATTATTCATATTTAACTTTACAATGTGAATCATTCATTACATTTTATATAATATATTAATATCATTGTATATGACTTTTCTATGGTTTAAAATACTATTGTTTTTTTCATTTTAGTGATTTTATAAATTATTTGCTTACATTGTTTTAGTTTTATTATGAATTATACATTATATATGTAAATAACTCAAATATGTTTGAATTAATTTGTTTTGAAGTTTATTTACATATATTTTTCTACTAAATTACTATTTATAGTTTAAACTTAAATAATCTTTAGAAACTTGAAAAGCCTGATTTCCCGATCCCCGATTGGAACGGGGACGAGGATAGAAACTCGATCCCCGACGGGGATGGGGTCATGGATGGGGAAGAGGATTAAGAAGCGAGGATGTGGATGAGAACTGAGATCCCCGTCCCGCCCTATTGCCATGCCTAAAGCCAAGTAACAAATAAACAATAAAGGTCAGCGTACCATGCAAGGGGGTGACCCTTGCGTGACACCTCCGACGCTCAACTCAGACATAGTTTCGAGTTATGTTGCAGAAAGAGAGGAAGTAATTTAGGGTTGATAGGATGAGAAAGATGATGCATGTATATGGGGATCAACCAGCTAATTATACTGACTTTACCTTGTCGTTTTCATAATAGACGGGAATCTTGGCCCTTAACATGTTATACTCGAAGGGCAGACAGACCTACAACCAATCAAAGAATCCCATTTATGTTGCCACTCTGACCTGTCTCTTTGTTTTTTATAATTGTTTACGGTGGGTAGAAGGATAATGGAGCAAACACTTAGGGATGGCAACGGGCCGGTTTCGGGCCGGGGATCAGTCCCCCCGTCCCCGTCCCCGTTTAAGAAACCGCATACCATCCCCGTTTAAAAAACCGCGGGGATTTATACGGGGATCCCCGTCGGGGATTCGGTTTTCACCGCGGGGATTCGGTTTTCACCATTTAATGTAAACGGTTAATTTTCACCGCAAAAATCCCCATTTAGTGAGAACGATTAAATCTTGTTACGGCGACAATTAAAAGATGCATAAAGTAGGATTACAATGTTCGAAAGACGACACTACGAAATGTTACAACCAACAATACAATTACAAACCACAAAATAAAGTTTATGAAAAGAAAATAAAGTTCCAAATGATCCGTAGTCGATTCAACGATCATCTAATTCTAAATTTCTAATAAGACACAACATAAAATCAATTAACAATGTGTCAATTAACAATGTGAAAATAAAATTAACAATGTGAAAATAAAATATACGTTGATCTGAATTAATGGAATCCTTTATGAATTATATACATCCATTAAAAATAAAATATACGTTAAATAGATAGGATATAAAAATCTAATAATTGAAAACCAAAATTTTAAGTAAGTGCTAATACCAGCCTTCTACTTATTTTTTTGGAAAAATATTCCTAAAAGAATGTCAATGGATATCAACTGTATGTTCAATTGTACGTCTTCATCAGGTAGTTGATTTCCCAACAATTTTCAAGCAGCAGCAAGGTAACAAGGTTTATATAATCCATAAAGGATTCCAAGACTTATAAATCCAAATCCAAGAGTAAATCCAATAGTTATAATCAACTATATTATCACATCTATTAATACCACAATATTAATCAACTATATAAACACAAGAGCTATCACATCTATTAATACCACAATATTAATCAACTATATCAAATCCAAGAGTTATAATCAACTATATAAACACATAGGTTTATACCTTCTCGTGTGAATACTGGAATCGTGGAAAGAAGAGGCTGTTGCCTGTTGACCGGCTGTCGGCGGACCAGTGGGTCGGCGGTGGGTGGCGGAGAACGACAGAACAGAAGACGCTGTCGGCGGTGGGTGGCGGAGAACGACAGAACAGAAGACGCTGTTGCCTGTTGACCGGCGGTCGGCGGTGGGTGGCGGAGAACGAGAGAGAACAGCGGTGGGTGGCGGAGAAGGAGAGAAGGAGAGACCTGTTGACCGGCGGTGGGTGGCAGAGAAGGAGAGACCTGTTGACCGGCGGTCGGCGGTGGATGGCGGAGCAAATACTGTGGCCGGTGGGTGGCGGAGAAGGAGAAACCAGAGAATGAGAGAAGAGAGAACACAGAGACAGAAAGGTGGGGTGGCTGGTTCGTGAGTATGAGTTCACATTTAGAAATTAGGGTTTCTTTCTATATATATATATATATATATATATATATATATATATATATATATATATATATATATATATATATATATATATATATATATATATATATATATTTATAAATAATCGGTTTTTAAACGGGTATCTTAAACGGGTAATCGGGCCGGGTAATCGGTTATTTAACTAATACCGGCCCCGGCACCATCCCCGTTTAAATCCTAGCGGTTTTCCCCGAAACCGTCCCCGTCCCCGATTAGTGTCCCCGAACCCGGCCCGTTTACGTCGGTTTTCGGTTTTCCCCGTCGGTTTCGGTTTTTTTTGCCATCCCTACAAACACTCTCCCACCTATCCATACCAATCAATTACTTGATGCCATGTAAAAGGTGAAATACCCACACATATAGTAACAATGTAAAATATAAAGATAAGACAGTTTAACAAAATAATTATGATAAATTAAAATAAATAGTATCACTTTAGTTTCATAATTAATGTGAAAATAGATAAATGACAACAAAACATTTATTATAAATTATCTAAATTATTAAATTACTCTAAACTAATAATCACTTTTTTCTTTTGAACAACAAAAAGTAGAACTAGCCGGAAGCTTCAACAATGCCATCACCCCCACCTAGAACACCCAATTTCATTAAACTAGAATCATAAAAGTTACAGCTAGCAAGAAACTAGCACATTACAAGAAAAATCAAAAGAACGAGGAGGGACGAACCACCCATAACGACCATTTTAAAAAAATTACAATTCACCCTAAATTTTAACCATGCAAATACATTTGCTTGCATTTTCATCCTTTATTAATGAGGTTGAGACTTTCCGTTGTTAAACACCACTGAATTTCTTGCTTTTCATATCAACCCACCCGCAACAGTTTTCAAGAAATGACTAATAATCACTTGTCAAACACACATGCTCGTTTGAAACAATTTTGATTTTTTTTTAGCCAAAAAAAAAAAAAGAAAAACAAATCTCAATTGTTATAATGAGTGATGATGACCCATCAAACATAGAAATTCATTCTAATAAAAGCAATGGTTTCCTTTTGGGGGTCACAGTCTGTTCATTCATCAGTCATCACTGAAATGGGCCATAAACGGGCCACTATCTAAAACAGACAAATTATTACTAACAATTTAATGACATGGGTTTGTGAATATAAATATATGTTTGATTTCAGGAAATAAATTGAGATAATCATTAATAATTTAATATAGCCAATTCTCTAATGTATTTGAAATTATCCTAAAAAGTAGGTATTATCAATTTAATCATTAGTTTTTGATATGTTTTTCATGTTTCCTATATCTTTTGTGACATAACTTTTTAATATATTTTATTTAATTTTTTATGATAAAAAGATGACAAATCAATTAAAAATTTTAAATTTACATGATAATAGATATTTTTAGTTTTTTCTTATCACATCACAATAAATATTTATACTTTTTGTCACATCAAAAAAACAAAAAGTACATGTCACACAGCGTTTCTTTAATTTCTACTAATCACATATCACATTATTTTTGTTAATGACGTGAGACCCATTCTCACATTAAGAAAGGAATGTGTGATTAGCAATTGAAAATGTATGCATATAGAATTACCCAATATAAAAATCACGAAAAGCGAATCATGAAAACAATGGTTAAGTTGATAGTAACTACTTTCTTGGGTATTTTAACTAATAAACTTTTTTAAATTATAACTTGTTTGTGGTGAAAATTGAAGGAAATAAATCTTCATGGCTCTCTTTCAATATCAACCTTTGATATGAGGTATTTCTCCATATGCACAATGTACAATACTTAAAGCAACAACCTTATATATAAGTGTATAACTGCACAGTTTCTTGATCAGTCATTCATTTTAACTGCTAAATCATTATGAAAAAGAAAATATTTACATTTTCAGTTAAATTTTTTTAAATTAACCAGTCTTTTTCTTTAGAGTAAATTAAAAAAATGGTCCCTGTGGTTTAGTCGAAATTATGAATATGGTCTCTGATCTTTAAAAATTATATAAATGGTCCCTCTAAACACTATTTACCTGCAAAAATGGTACATCTTTCTCTTAACTTTTTTTAAATGACGTTTTGCCCTTTTTATCAATAACAATTTGGTCACTCAACAATGTCATTTATTTTCAATTTTAGTCCCTTTTACAAAATTTCACATTTTCTTTAAATTTATTATTATTATTTATACATTTTTATTTTCTAAATATATTTATGTTATAAAATATATTGATTTTTTATTTATTAAAAATTATTCCTATTATAATATTTAACTTACGTTTCTTTTATATATTCAATTTAATTATTAAAAAATTATTTATCTTATTTTCATTTTATAAAATATCTATATATTTTTATCTTTTATATATTTCTATCTAACTATTTCATTACTTTGATATATTTTGATTTAATTATACTTTTTAAAAAATATATATATAAACTAAGGATTTAACATTTTGATTTAAATATTTTTATGTTAATATGTTTGGATTCAAATTTAGTATTTTATTTATTATTTAAATATTTTGTAACATTATTATGTTTCAATTAAAACTTAGTATTTTATTCGTTTTGTTTTAATTATTTCGTTACTTACTACATCTCGATTTAATTGTATTTCTAATAAAAATATGTAGACTTAACATTTTATTAATTTTCATTTAAATATTTTTTTACGTTTTTAAGTTTTGACTGAGGGGTGTAATTTGTAAATAAGAAAAAATAACAAATATAATGGGAGATGACCGTTCAATTTTTGGTCATCTCTCTCCCTCTAAAACTCTCACACACACTCTGTCTCTCTCTAAAAGAACCTACGGTTCTCAACTGCAACAATTCAAAAAATGTGAATCTAGGAATTTAAAGGCTGATAATCAGAATAAAATGAATAAAGTAGCAGTGTAAATTAAAATGTATTATAACAAAAATATTTAAATCAAAATAAACCAAAAATAATTAGAAGAAAACAGTAGCACGAGTGCCAATGTACATAACAAAATAATTATATTAAAATGTCCAAATGTTTATACATTTCTCATAAAAAGTATAATTAAATAAACATATATTAACATAATTAAATATTTATATGAAAATGTATAAAAGACAAAAGTGTACAAATATTTTTACAAATAAAACATACAATCAATAAAATTTAATAGATAAATCTGAAATATAAAAAAGACGTAAATTAAATAAATTTAAATATATAAATTAGAATAATTCTAATAATAAAACAAATATAATTTAAGAAATAATAATGATTAGTTTTCTAAATTAACATTTTTAAATTTAAACATAAAGTAAAAATTTATGTAAAGGACTAAAGTTGAAATTAAATTTCACAGTTGAGGGACCAAATTGTTATTGATAAAAGGGTAAAACCGTCATTTAAAAAAGTTAAGAGAAAGAGGGACCACTTTTGCAAGTAAATAGTGTTTTGAGTGACCATTTATGTAATTTTTAAATACCAGTGACCATATCCATAATTTCGACCAAACCACAGGGACCATTTCTGTAATATACTCAAGTTTATGGTAAATTACAAATTTCGTCCCTGTGCTTATATTAAAATTATGGTTACCGTCCTTTTAAAGATAAAATTACAATTACAGTACTTATAGTTGGCGTTTTGTTATGTTTTTGGTTCCTTTATCCAAATTTTTTAAAAAAAGACAATTTTACCATTCACTTTATTTCAATTTTGGTCCCTCATCGAAATATTCTTTTATATTTCATTTCCTTAATAATTTATTATTCTTTTTATTATTTATTTAATATATTTTATTTATTATTATTGTTGAAATATGTGGAAACCCGTCAATGGGTGTGTTGTATTCATCTCATATAAATAGAATACATATTTACAAAGGAGACCCCTACACTATACATTATTTAACACACCCCCCTCAGTCGCAGCTGGAGGAGGACTAATGCTAAGACTGGACTTAAATTGTAAAAACAGCTGTGTAGGAAGACCTTTAGTAAATATATCTGCTAACTGATGAGAGGAAGGCACATGCGACACACGCACTTGCCCAAAAGCAACACGTTCTCTTACAAAGTGTAAGTCAATTTCCACATGTTTGGTTCGTTGATGCTGTACTGGGTTATTAGCTAAATACATGGCACTTACATTATCACAAAAAACAACTGTGGCACGTGAAAGAGGTAGATGTAACTCAATCAAAAGATTACGAAGCCAGGCAGATTCGGCAACAACGTTAGCAATACCACGATATTCAGCTTCGGCACTTGAACGGGACACGACATGTTGGCGTTTAGAGGACCAAGACACAAGATTGTCACCTAGGAAGATGCAGAACCCAGAGGTGGACCGGCGTGTTTCAGGACAACCGGCCCAATCAGCGTCAGTATAACAGACCAAACGATTAACGGTGGATGGGCGGAGAAAAAGACCATGAGTGAGAGTACCCTTCACATGACGAAGAATGCGTTTGAGGGCATTCAGATGTGGTTGGCGAGGATCGTGCATATACAGACATATTTGCTGTACATCATAAGCGATTTCCGGACGGGTGATCGTGAGGTACTGTAAAGCACCCGCAAGACTTCGATAGAGAGTCGGATCATCAACTGGTTTGCCAGAGGAGGGTAGTTTAGACTTTGTCTCAGCCGGTGATGAGCAAGGATGACAAGTGTCCATGCCAGCACGAGAAATGATTTCTTGGGCAAAAACTGTCTGAGACAGAAAAAGGCCCGAAGAGGAGCGAATAGCGGAGATCCCTAGAAAGAAGGAGAGAGCGCCAAGGTCAGTCATTTTGAATTCAGACGAGAGACGAGAGATGACATGATTGACCAGAGATTGGGAGGAAGCTGTCAGGATGATATCGTCTACATACAATAGAAGGTAGATTGTATCACGACCATGATGATAAACAAAGAGAGAACTATCAGATTTACTTGACTTGAATCCGAGAGAAGTGATGAAAACAGCAAATCGATGAAACCAGGCGCGGGGAGCTTGTTTGAGACCATACAGTGCTTTTCGGAGGCGACAGACATGCTGTGGGAATGAGGAATGAACATAACCAGGAGGTTGTTTCATATAGACTTCCTCCGATAATTCTCCGTTGAGAAAAGCATTTTTAACATCAAGTTGATGAATCAGCCAGTTTAGGGAGAGAGCAATGCTTAGGACCATTCGGACAGTGACTGGTTTGACAACAGGACTGAAAGTTTCGTCATAGTCAAATCCAGGCATTTGAGAAAAGCCTTGAGCCACAAGACGGCCCTTGTAACGCTCAAGGCGACCCTGACTATCGAACTTATGTCGATATAACCAACGGCAGCCAACAATGTTGACTTTTGGTGGAGGGGGGACAAGATCCCACGTGTGATTGGAGAGAAGAGCAGACATTTCAGCGTCCATGGCTGCCTTCCAATTTGGATCACGAATAGCCTGAGCAGAAGACTTGGGAATTGGGGAGAGAGAGTCAACTGCTGAAAGATTGAAGATGTGACGAGGTTTGAGACTGCCTGTGCGTGAGCGAGTCGTCATGGGATGGTTGGAGGTGGGGCCCTGATGAGGGGCAGAAGTGGTGGCCACAGGAGCAGGATCTACAGATGTAGTGTGCGGAGAGTGAAGAGCATCAGACGATTGTGGTTGGTTATCGACTGTAGGAGCAGCATCATTTGTGATGGGCATATCACTCGAGGGAGGCGAGGGAGAAGGAGGAGAGGGGGAAGTGTTGGATGAGGAGGCAATGTGTTCATTGGACAGCAAAGGGGGGGTGGTGACATCATCAGAGAACACTTCATACTCAGAGGGGGATGGGGGTGCATGAAACGAGGCATATGGAAAATGATCTTCATCAAAAATGACATGGCGAGAGATAATAATGCGATGAGTGATGAGATCATAGCATCGATGTCCTCGATGACAAGGAGATGGGCCGAGGTAGACACAAGCAGTGGAGCGAGGTGAGAGTTTGTTTGGGGCCGTAGATGAGAGGTTTGGATAACAGAGGCACCCAAAAACACGTAGATGTGTGAAATCCGGGAAAGTATCGTACAAGATCTCACATGGGGTTTTAGAATTCAGAGTGGTAGTGGGGAGAATGTTCAGAAGATGAACAGACATGGTGAGTGCTTCAACCCAGAATTTAGGTGGAAGGGAAGCTTGGAACAGGAGCGTGCGTACCACATTGTTAATGGTGCGAATGGCTCTTTCAGCTTTGCCATTTTGTTGGGAAGTGTAGGGACACGAAAAGCGAACTTTAATGCCATGTTTTTGAAAAAATTCAAGTAATTTGGTGTTATTAAATTCACGGCCGTTATCACACTGAAAAGATTGTATATCGGTTTTAAACTGATTTAACACATATGCATGGAAATTAGTAAAAACTCGAAACACATCCGATTTAGCACGCAAAGGAAACACCCATAAGAAATGAGAATAATCATCCAAAAACAGGATATAATATTTAAAACCACTCAAACTTGATACAGGAGATGTCCACAAGTCTGAATGAACTAGTTCAAAAATCCGTGAAGTCTTTGTTAAAGACTTTGAAAATGACAAACGACAGTTTTACCTAGTTGACAAGCGTGACACGTAGGTAACAGTGCATTGGAACAAGAAATAAAGTTACGAGAACGCAAAAAATTAAAGGTAGTGGTGCCCGGATGACCAAGACGACGATGCCACACATGAGGAGACAAGGCAACCAAAGCGGTGGCAGGCGACTTGGAAGGCAGAGAAGGCTGAAGAACGGGGTAGAGATCACCAGTACTGTCAGAGCGATGAAGGAGACGCCCTGTATCAAGATCCTTTATGGAGAAACCAAAAGGATCAAATTCAATAGAAACCCATTTATCAAGAGTGAATTTACGCACAGAGATTAAATTCTTAACCATATGATCAGAAACAAGTACATTTTTCAGTGCCAATTTATTTTGTGATAATGGAAGAAATGTATCACCAATGCAAGAAACCGGAAGTAAGGCACCATTACCAACCATGATTACTTTTGACTTGCCACAAGGTTTAAGAGAAAGTAGATTACTTTGGTTGAATGACATGTGGGAGCTTGCACCAGTGTCCATATAGTAGTTGTTATCCTGATTCTGTTGTGGTGGCTGTGCAGACATTGAACTGAAGAGAGCTGCCAGATCTGTGAACTGAGGCGGAGCTGCATTGGCAGGAGAAACTGGAGGTGGCGCAGCATAGAGTGCCGATTGAGTGTGAGTTGGGTTGGAAGGCACCGGCTGACGATAATTACCTCCAAACTGAGAAGCCTGAGATTGCTGATGTAGTGCATTCTGAAGAAGCTGAAGAAGTTGATTGTTGAAAGCCGGTGGGGCATTTGATTGACCTGCATCACGAGAATAACCTGTAACAGAAGTAGTGCTGTTAAAAGACCCCCCTCCCGTATTACCTTTAGATGCAACCCGCCCCGTGTTTCTGTTTCCCCGATTATTTTTATTTTTTCCTTTGCCATTATTATTAGTGCTAGACGAGGAATAAAGGGCAGTAGTAAGGGAAGGTGAAGGGTCAAGGGTAGGTTCGGGTTGGTCCTCACGGGACTCATGCAAAAGTAACATGTTTTTGGCTTCAAGAAACGAGGGAAAAGGTTTGGTATGTGTGATGACGTCAATTAAGCTTTGATAGGATGCGGGTAAATTCTGTAGAATTTGCAAGACAAGATCCTGATCAGTGATTTTAGTGTCAACATCAGCAAGGGAGTCAGCAATATCTTTTAGGGTGTGACAGTAATCAGTAATAGAAAGAGCACCCTTTTTGGTGTTTCGAAATAGTGTTTGAAGTTGGAGGCTACAAGACAATTTATTATTTAACAATTATTATTAAAATTTAAATGAAGCAATAAATTATTTAACATGTTTTATTTTCATTATTTATTTGACATATGTATTACTAGTATTATTATTATTTTATTATAGTTTAAGTATTTACATGAATAAGTAGTGGTAATTGAAAATAAATTGTAGATGACTAAATTTAATATATTGTATTGTTATTAATATTGTTAATATTGTTCTTACATATAAAATTTAAACGTATATTGAACTATTTATATATTTAGTTTTTAAAAGGTAAAGTTTTTAACTATTTATCATATAACTTATTTATCTTTTTTCTCTACTTTATATTACTTTATATAAATACCTATAAATTTGGTCATAGTTTTGTCCTAATTTATACATATATGTATTAATTTATACATTTAATTTTAATTTTTCCTATTTTTATAAACACTGAATGTTCAATATAATTTTAACTTAACAAATATATTATTTAATGTGTAATCCATTCTAATTTATTATTTCATAAAGTTAATATTCATATAAATTACAAATGTTCAATGTATTAATCCATTATGCATAACAAAACTACATACGAATTTATAACAAAAATTAATAAGTTAATATAATTTGTATATATACTATGTCAAATTATTATATTTTGTTAAGTTTAACTACCTTTAAACATATGCAGTCTAAATACATATAAGTTTTTTAGTTTCAAGAAAAATTATATATTTCATTAAAACGTTATATATATTATATATGTATATATATACATATACATACATGTATGTATGTATTCTAAAATAAATCAAAATATATTCACTTAACAAAATAAATAAATTAAAGATAACTAAGTGTTTTTATGAGTAATATATAATATTAAAATAAATAAATAAATTATATATATTAATAATTGTAAGTTTTAAAAAACAAAAGTAATAAAATTTTAAAAAATAAATGTATATATAATTGAATAAAAATTTTATCTTAATTGTAATATTAATAATAATACAATTTATTAATACACAAGTCGATATATGTAAAAATTATTTTAAATAAGTTCTTGTAATAACTAATAAATAAAAAATAAATTAATAAATAATAATAGGAAAAGATAACATATTTAAAAAAATAATACTTTAAATTGTAACCATATGAAAAACCAAGTATCAAATAAATAATAATAAGATAAAAGTAATTAAAGTAATATAAAAAGAAAGTAAATAGTTAGGGACAAAAAGTGCATAATTAAAAGGGCAAAATGGTCATTTTTAAAAAAATGATTGGTCAAAGGACTAAAAGCATAACAAAACGACAACCATATATACTGAAATTGTAATTTCGAAGTAAAAATGATCATAACCATAATTTATATATAACCACAGGGACGAAAATTGTAATTTACCCTAAGTTTTTTTATAAACGTTAAGAATAGAAAAATATATTAATATGTTATATTGTCAAGCAATGATCCAAAGTATATTGTCGTTGTTAGGTTTATGTACACGTATTAACAATTTTCAAGTAAAACTTCAATACAACGGAATTAAAGTAAACCATAAAAATAAGATTAAATCTAGAAGTTTAGGAACAAGAAATAATCATTAATAGAATAAAATTGTATCTTTTATTCCAATAATATGAGCAAAAACAATCCAAATGAGATGTTTTCGGTGTTACCGGTGATGACACAAAATTATTTATAATATTATATAGTTTTTTTATCAAATAAATAAATAACACAAATATTGTTGTAATTAAGTATCCAAAAAATAATACAAATGTAGCGTAATGTGTTCATTATATTTATATGACATCGTGTACAAAATAGATTGAGTTTCACGTTGTATGTTACACTTGAATGGTCGCTCTTATTATACCTCTAATAACCCGACTATGCATGAAAATATGACATATCAAAATAAATTTCATTTTTTGATGTTTATAAAAAAACATATATGTTATCTCTTTTATAGGCATACATTGTATTTGGCTTATTCTCTGATAAAATTTGAACAAAAAAACGGATTATAAACTTATTTGAACGTGTTTCGATTTTCATAAATTTAGTTTCTTTTAAATAATAATAAGTTAAAGATGAATATTGTTTTAATTTGATATGTCGATGTTATTGAAAAAAATTAAAAGTTGCTGATACTATCGGTAAAGAGATAAAACGTTGTTGCTATTATTGGTAAAAAGATAAAAATTGTTGCTATTAATTGATGGTAACTTCCTATAGCAGGTTTCCAGGTCAAAAATTGCTATAATCGGTAAAAAAAAAATATAAAAGTTGTTGCTATTAATGATAAAAAATAAATAATGTGGCTATAAACGGTAAAATTACAAAAAAGTTGTTGCTATTTTTGACATATAACTCTATTTTAAATGTAAAAGGATGTAGCATTACATTGGTGGATACAGTACTGGTTAGTTTATTTATTTTACAAAAGTTTTGCATGTGAATGTTATTGACTTATATTTTCATATAACTGAAACAACTATATTGTATACATGTCTTCTTTCGAATGATTAGGTTGGATCATATGTATGTCGTGTGCTTCAATTTAAAGGTAGGAAGGATGATGATCATTGACCATACTATTGACGACATTGACCATACTATTGACGACATGTGAATTGATGAGAAGTATAAGGTGGATTTTAAGCATCTGGTATAATTTGTTAAAATGACTAAACATTTGTCTATTTTTCCAAGTTGGTTGCGTCTATTAAACATTCACATTTTGATTTGTATGTTTTAGGTTGTACTTTTGACGATGTATCAGAGATGATGAACCGTTCGAGAGCACATAAAATAAAGATTACAAGACCATCGAGGTTAAAAATGAAATGGAGAGAAAATGGGTTTGAAGTTGATGAAGCCGTGATAGTGATGTGCCATATGGAGACTTATATGGGTACAAGCACTAAGGAATGAACATCGGTTTTTAAGAATGACAAAATGGATAGCAAGCAACTGAGTGAGCTACGCAAGAAGTACGTAAGTAAGATTTTGCTGTCTGAAGCAAATACAGTGAAAGAAGAAGTAATCAAGAAAATGTTAGAATATGAAAAGTTACCAGAAGAGGAGAGGAAGAAAATGAAAGAAGCTACATACTCAAGGTTCAATGCAAGGATCATTCATCATCTTTAGACTTTGTTTTCTCGTTATCACTTACGTTTGAAGTAAATTAGTTTTTGGATTGGGGTTAGATTGAAGTTAATTTAAAATGATATAACATGTGGTTGGCTAGGTATATTTTGAAGTTATATGATTTATAGTTATGAATTTTGTTAGTTTGTGAACGAATTTGGATTATGTCGTAAGAATGACACGTATGGTGATTTCTAGTGTGATTCTTTTTGTTAGAGTGACACCTAAATGTTAATTAATGTTGTGTATCGTATTGTTACATGCATTGTTCATAATACTTTTTTCTAACGAATCACAGAAGGACATAACTTCATTTAGAAAAAAGCGTGTTGTGTAACATAACGTTGATGCGCGGGTTAAATATCGTTTAAACGATGAAGTTGAAATTTCATACAATTTAGTTGTGAACTACGGAAAATGTTAGTTCAATAATAATGGATTTGAAAATAGAATTGTGGTTAAGAATGAAACCTATGGTGATTTCAAGTGTGACTATATTTGATTTACTAGAGTGTAGACAAAATGTCAAATAAGTAATGCTGTGAATCATGTTTTTTACATGTCAATAAAAGGAATTAACACTGACCGAATGATTATATTGAAGAGAAGATGATTACAAAATGATGATTGAGAATATTCGTGAACAGTAGCTCCTTTCTCTGAATTGAATGCGTACAAATGATAACTGTCAGATCTATATTAAAATAGAAAGTCAAAGATACTATTTATACAATTCTACTAACTATCAAGGAAATACAAAATAGCCCCTAGACTTTGATTTCATCAACTAAAACATATCTAACATTCTCCCCCTTTGATGAAAAGAGCAAAGTCTTTAAATCGATAAGCCCAGCTTTTGTTCAAATCTTCTAACACTTTTACGATCCGAAATCCTCCATTCAATCTTCGAAATAAACTCAACCATGAGTCTTCGGTCGTTAACAGATAAAGCTCCTTTCTTCGTCTTTCTTTTCTGATCTGCTGCAAGCTTACCTTTCAAACCACTTAAAACTTTAATCAGAGTTCCATCTGAAAACTTGTTCAGCTCTACACTCCTCATTGCTCTTAACTTCTTATTCCGATCTTTATACATGACTGCTGGATGCTTCACCATGATCACTTGAAATTCTTTCAGCTCACCAGCAAATTTGATATCTCTGTGAGGCGCTGTCATGTTGATCTTCCTCATGCCACGTTCAACCCCTATCTGTAGATCTTGCACTGACATTAATACTAACTTGGTATGCATGAAGTGAAACAGTGTTTTAAGTGCAAATCTACAGTGTTCATTTCGTTTATTTCTGCACAATTCATCAAAAAGATCTTCAATGTCTACCAGGTGCATGTTGAACATATCAGCTTCCGTGAACACATAGGTATTTCCATCTGATCTAGTGATAGTGAATTTTGGATAATAAAATCTTGACAAATCTTTCCTTTTCAATCTTCACCAGGTCGACTATTCTGAATTCACTCTTGACCTTCTCAACCTACTGTGTTTTATTTCTCAGATAACTGGAATAGTTGACCAGATTAGGCATGTTCGGCTCTAGTACTCTAAATAACTTGTGGAATGAACATGGAGCTTGTTTCTTGCAAAAGATCCGTTTCTCCAGAATATCTTCAATATATGGCATCTTGTTTCTTTTTCTAATGAATTCTGTCGATCTATTTTCAGGAAGCTCAAGTTTCTTCACCTTCTTTTTGCTGATCTCATCCTTATTCAGCAATGTCAGCATGTCTTGTATTTCTCTCTGAACCACTTGTTGAGCTTCAAATCTAAGTCTATGTTGTTTCTTAGATTCATCGGCAAGCACATACTCGTTGAAAAACCTATCCATCACTTCAACCTCATTCAGCACAACCTTTTCTTGAGCCACACTGCTCTCAACTTGAAACTCTTCAAATTCCTCTTTAACTTGTACAACCACCCCAGGCTTTTCAACCGTTGGTGTCGATTCAGTGTCTTTCAAAATCTCCTCAACTAACCCTTCCTCCTCCTCAATCCTTTCAGCTCTGAAATCAACATCAGTCAAAGCAATTATATCATCATCTTCTGATACTTCAATATACTCCTCCCTCTCTTCTCCTATACCTTGAATACTTAGCTCATGACTCTTCTGTTGAACGTCTTCATCTGAATCAATATATTCAACAAAGTGATAAATATCAGACTGAATGTTCAAAGAAACTGGAACATCTTCATGAAGAATCAATCCCAGCTCTCTTTGTTCACCAGCTGATTCTTTAGACCCCCCAGCTTCTCTCTCCTGAACTTCCGGCTCCTTTTCTGGGTATGTAATCATTAATACCCCAGGTGTTGGTTCATCAAGCTTTCTCCTCTTCTCCCCCTCATGAGGAGCATCATCGGAGTCCTCATCATGCTCATCATGTTTCCTCTTGGATGAGGAAGCTTGAGCCTTGCAAGTTTCTTCTACTGCAGCCACCCTTTCTGATAGATTACCTAACGCTGTTATCACTGTTCCAAACTTATCATGCATTCTCTCGTCTCATCAAACTGTTCAAATACAAAGTCCTACAATTCTTCTTTTAATTCTTCAATACCTTGTTTTGATTCAGACTGCTTGACCGATTCCTCTGCAACATCATTCCCCTTTAAAATCTTCTGGATGTTAGACATCTGTGCCATGACCTCAGCTAATTGAGTAGATACATGTGTGTTTACTCCAGACACAGCTTCATTCAATGCTTTTGTCAACGTTGATTCAGTAACGAATGGGGATAATGTCACCACTGGGTCACGTAGACTTCCAGTTGTCACAGCAGTCGAACTTGTATAAAGTACTTCTGTGTGGCCAGTGCTCAGAGGTGGTAAAGTTGTTTCTCTGACTGGACTTCCACCCTCTTCAAGTGACGGAGCAACAAATGCTTCCGTTACTAAGGATGTTCCAGTGGGAACACTAAGTTCAACCACACTAACTTCAACTAATGAAGGTGACTCGAGTGTCCTAAGCTGTATAGGAGCTAGACTCAGTGATTGAAAAGAAGTCGTACACATGGGCAGTTGTGCACTTGTTTCAATATCCATTAAGTCCAAGTGACTTTCGGATAGATTAAATGGTTCATCCCTGTGTTCAATTGAAACAATCTCTTGTTGAGATAGTTGGGTGTGCAATTGTCAGTGGGATACTGACTTGTTCAATGCTAACTCTCATAGGAGAGCTAACAGTAGATGTGGTTATGTCCCGGCTTTCTAGGGTAATGGTATCCCTTACACTCTCTTCAGCAATTTCTACAATATCTATCATCATTCCACCTCCCTCATGATGATCACCTCCATCATCACCATCATCATCATCATCATCTCCTTCTCCTTCTTCTTCTTGTATATCTGACAACGTTCTCTCAGAATTTGATTTTTCAGCTTCTTCCTCACCACCCCTTACACTAACATCTCCCTCACTATCAGAATGGGCAACCTGAACTTCAGCCCCTTGCTGAGGTTCCTCTATTCTTAAATCTCCTGGGCTAAGAGATCCCGGTTCCTGGGTCTCTATCGGAGCATGATATATCCTATACAATCTCACATTCTCACTCTCTTGATCCGCATATTTAAGCAATGACTCTGGAATTGGCATAATATTTGCATTTGGTGAGTCCGGCACTTCGTGTAAGCTCATCATAACATAATCCGGACATCGCTGAGAACTGGCTCGCTTCGGAATATTTTCATTAGCACGAAGAATCCCTCGGATAAGAATCTGTATGAATCTCTGAAGCGGAACAAATTTTCTTGCTCTATTTGTAGTTTTTGCAAGAACAATCTCTTTTAAATCCTCCCATATACACTGAGCATAATCATAATGCTTGTTAAATGCTATCCCATGAAATATCCTCAAGCAATGAATGCTGCATCTGTCAACGCCTGTGTGCTTTGAAGTCATACATCTATTTATGATTCCAAAGAGTGTATACCATTCTCCATTTAAGCCATTCCTATGAAACTTTGAGCTCTTTGGTAGTGGCTTTGAGTAGCCCAAGCAGATTAAATCATGTACCAGCTCCTCATCTGGAACAAATTCTTCAAAGTCAGCCAACTCTGGGAAGTTAACTGTGTCTATACGTCTAGGAAGAAATAGATTGTGACGAAGTCTGGCGAGAGTGATTTTTGTCTTGAACTGGTCTATTGTCACTTTAAAGTGATGATTGCCGTCAGCAGGAACAAATTTGACGGTGTGCCAAAATTGTTGTAGATACACTTGTGGAATAGACGGTTTGTATTGAAGCAGATAACCTAATGGATGGCCTTTTAGAATGTCAACAATAATAGGATGACTAGCTTTAATAACCTTGGTATCTAGACGATGGTTATTATCTCGGAAAGGAAGGCAATGTTTAGGTTTTACTAACTGGTAATCTGGGATAATGTTTGATTGTGAGGGACGGGCAACTGAAGTAGACCGAACAGGGGTAGATACAAGGGTATGATTTGATGATGAATGGGAGTCAGAGGAATTGGAGTTCTGAGATTGTACTGGAGATGCCATTTGAACACCTGTAGAAATAAGAACATCATGTTAGTCAGATCATGTACACAAATGACAACCTTCAAAATGTAGAAAAATTGTAACATGTTATCAGAAATTGTAAAAACTTGTGATTTTCTTTTTAAGGCATCGGGATTCCGGACAATAATAGATAATTATTGAAAGGACTCCAGAGTCAATCGTTTAGAGACCAATGTTAGAAAAACACAAATTTATAACAATTTCTTAAAAAAATGTGACATTTTTCTTAAAACATAAAAAATTCCACACTTAGAAAATTTTCTGTTGAAACTCGAATAAAACTACAAGTTTCTCGAATGACTCTTGAACAATGTCGGGTGACACATGAAACAACTCGAATAAGCCTATACACAACTCGAATGATGTATACATGAAACTCGAATAAGCAATGACACAACTCGAACAGTGCTTGATTCAACTCGAATGAGTCTTGAAAATTCTCGAATGGAAGACATGGTAAACTCGAATGAAATATGTACTAAACTCGAATGGAACATTAGAATCTACCACTCAACTCGAATGAATAAGTCTTTTTGTTGATAAGAACATTGTCCCAACTCGAATAAGCTTTAAGCAATTATGTTCTGAAAATTTTCTAAGTGTTACACACTTGTCAACTCGCATGATACACAAATGTTTCTCGAATATTATTGTTATAATGAAATCCCGTATATATTCAGCACCTCAATGATTTTCTCATCAAACACATGAAGAAACAAGCTCAATAAATGTGTTGTGATAAAGAAGAAGACAATATGAATATGAGAGAACTTCAACAGTGGCGGCTGAATTGAATATTCAAAATGGTCAACTGTGTGTTTCATAAAGTAACCCTAGGAGCCTTTATAGGCTCCTTTAATTAACTTACAAGACTTGGCAACTTTGGCCCCTACACTATTACTTAAACATGAAATACATAGAAATAAATACAAGACAAATTACAATGATAATAAATATTACAAAACAACTCTTAAGATCGAAATAATAAATCTAACAATCTCCCCCTTTTCGATCACTTAGGAGGTCCTGGAACTCGGGCATGGTCTGTAGATTCTCGAAGACCAATTATGACGTCGAAGCGTCTGGTTACTTGTCTTGTATGTAGCCGCTCGTTCAGGTAGTCTATGCCGCTGAGTGTATTCTGTATCTCCGTAGGTGAGCATCTCTGTTCAGCATCTGGTTGAGCATCATAGTCTTGTACTTTCTTTGTGAGAGCAGCTCGAACCAATCTGAGTGTACCATCGGAGTAGCAAGGAAGGTCCTCAAAGCGCATATACCTTTTGTAGCCCTTGTAGTTTACAAAAACAATTCCCGGATCCCCAGAAAGTACAACTCTGTAGGCCGGGTGGTGGGCTAGGAGAAAGCTGTCTTGTTCCGGTGCACGAAGCCCTACCTTAACCATAGCACTTTCGATCGCCATCTGAAAATCTCTTAGGCACATTATTATCGATCGGCGATTCATGCTTCGTACTAGGGCTCCTACTGCGGTCATGTGCGATAGACGTTTCCTGATGCGATTTTTCAGACTATTGTGAAGGAATTCAACGTCATCCGCACTTATGAAGTCAAGATCATACTCGAAGATGTCATCTCCCGTCCCATCTTCTCTTTCCACTTGGTAGGAGGGATAGAAGACTCTGGCTCTTTTGCACATCGTGATTGTCTTCAGCTTTTTGATCTTTGACTTTGACACCTTAGACCTTTGTTCCCGGAGCATCAATTGGTAGTATTCAGCCTGTTCAGCTTTGGAGACATTCGTAAGTTCCATGAGAAGGCGTCTGCTGAAGGCTCCAGGCTTCTTTCTGAACACCATCTTGAACCTTTCTTCAAGATATGGATTTTGAAACTTCTCCGGGGGAAAGTTCTGCAGAAATTCTTTCAGGCCTTGAACGGGGGGTTCTTCGATTTCGTCCTTTTTAGCTTCGAGAAGCTTTATAATAGTCCCCCGCCGTTCTTGACGCATTTGGTCTTTTTCTTCCTGCGGCAGTGTATGAACTTTTCCTTTCGTATAGTGATCTACCCAGAATAAATCATCTTTTCTGTACACGCCAGGACCCTCCGGAGTCTCATTGAAGCAATCAACCCTTTTTGTTGGGGAGGGACCTGAACGTTGGGTTTGTTGGACTGGTGGAGGGCTTGGGGATCTTGGAGGGCTGATAGTAATGTGGGATTCTTTTAATGACAGGGGAGCTTGGATGGATGAGAGTATATCTTCCTGATGGGCTCGGGGTGGTGAATTCAGGAAATCGAAAGAAGAGGATGAGGATTTTTTAGTTGGAGAATCAGGCTCAGGCTTAGGAGTTAAAAGGGGTTGGGTGTCCTTGGTATCAGAATCTGAATCAGAAACTAATATGATTTCAACCTTCTCGTGTGGCTCCTCAAATTGTACCATGGCTGTCATCGGATCCAGTGGAGCTGGACCCTCGACCATCGGCTCGTCTTCTATTAGCATGTACTCCTGAGCCTCCTGAGACTTTTTCCCCGACCCCTGAAATTCAGACCCCTCGGCGGTCTCTGCTCCCCCTATACCCAGCATGGGCTCCTCAAATTGGACTTTTCTGCGCTTCTCCCCCTCATGACGATCATGGTCGTCCTGGTCGTCATTTTTTTAGGGGCTTCGGCCTGAGTACGGCACTGAAGATCTATAACCGCCGACTCAAGGCGATCCATCCTTGAATTGAGCTGCTCTTGCACTTGAAGAATTAGGCGATTGAGAGCATCGATCTTGTCCGAGAGCTCAGCTATTTGAAGTTGGACTGAATGGGATCCTGGTGAGGGGCCGGCTTCGGAGGCGACACCCTTACCCTTTATAAGAGAAAGAAGGGCGGTGTGTCGTTCCTCGGCTGCCTCCCTTTGGGTGTCCAGGTCAGCCCGGGTGATAACTCCGGCAGCACGTAATGCTGCCGTTAACATCTCGAAATTTATGGGGAGATGGCCGGAAGTGGACGGCGTTGATTGAGCCACTCCCGGTCTTCCTTCCGTCATCTCTGGCTCCACTACGGGATGCTCAGATCCGGAAGTTTGTGGAGCTGCCACGGGGGCAGCTCTTCGGGATGCCACAAAGGCATCGTGCGCGGTGTGTATATGTAGGGATGGAATCGTGGGCGAAGGAAGTTCGGTCACGTGGGGAGGAGTGTGACCTCTTTCAACACCGCCGCTCTCCGAATGAGAGGGCGATGGAGTGTGTGGAAGATCCCCGTGGAATGAAGTGGTTTCCCTTTGAGGGGAAACCAAGTGGATGGTTGGGGTTGTTGCGACCGCTGGACTAACGGTCTTTTGAATGGGAGTCCGGCTAATTGGGCTTGGTTCACCCTCAGATTGCATATCCCTCGCTCTTACGACAGAGACGGTTCTTTCAGAATCCGCCGTCTCTGCCGTCTCACCTACAGCACCCTCCCTCACTATCTCAGCCTCCCTCTCACCAAAACCCATAGATTGTAGTACATCCATCCTTTCTCCCTCGTTCTCACTCTCTTGTTGCTCACCTTCGGACTGGTTAGTCTCAGTCGATTCAGACTGAGACTCATCCGGATAATTCTCTCGTATATATTCCCTTACCCGCTCTGTACCCCTGGACCTTGTTAGAGTAGATAACGGAATTTTCATCACCTGTACCGTCGGGGCCCCCTTTGGCAAAGTCAATTTTTGGATAGCCACGGTGGGGTAGACATCAGCCTCCGGGCGCTCATGTATGTCTTCGTCCTGATCCATTGCGCATTGAATAATGAGTTGAAGGAACCTTTGATAGGGGACATACTTGCGGCCTTTCTTGGTGCTTCTTTCTACGTGGACTCTTCTTAATTCTTCAAAAATGAAAGCCGCATAGTCCACGTGTCGGTCGAAGGCAAAGCCGGTGAACATGGCTAATACCTGGGCCGACGCTGAGTCGTGACCGGAATGCTTGGCTGTTAGGCACTTGTTTAGCACATCGAAGAGAATCCTCCAGTGGGACTGAAGGTTTTTGGTGCGAAAGTCGGATGGTTTGGTAAGAGGGCCGTCATACCCTAGGGTTTGAATTTCAGAGAGGGCTTCTGATACGGATGGGTTTGGATCGAATGAGTCAATGGAGGGAAGATAGTCTTGTATGGGAAGACGAAGGATGTGACGGATGGCTGAGGTGGTGATTTTGACTGGAACGCAGTCAATGGTGGAGGTGAAGTGAGGTTCGGGGTCGGTTATGAATTGGAGCTTGTTCCAAAATTTTTGGAGGTAAATCTGGGGAACGACTATGGCAGTTGAAAGGGCATAGTATATGGGATGGCGGGTGAGGATGTCAAATGCAAGGGTTTGGGATTCTTTTGGGAGGATGGAGACGTCGAGTTGCCAGTTATGGGGGATAAACTCGACAAACTCGACGCTTGGCAGAATGGCTTCCTCGGGTAGCTGAGCGTTATTATTAGGGATAGGAGGATGAGGAACGGTAAGAACGATTGCTGGATCCATTATCCTGCAAAGTGCAACAAAGTTAGAATCATAAGACTTGATATGATAATGCATTGATGTGAAGTCTAGATGAGTGTGAAATAGAAATTGTCTGATCTGTTTAACATCGGGTCTTTATTAGCAGAAAAGAAATTCCACTAATAAAGTCCAAAGTCAATCGTTAAGAGACCGATGTTAGATAAGACCGTTTCACTCAAACACTGATCCTAACTCTAATCAATGGTGCACTTGGATGGAACTATTTTTGTGATTTTTTAATTTATATGAAAATGCAGAAATGGAAAACATGAAAAATGAAAATTTTAAAAAAATCTAAGTGTTGGATTTCGGATGGTCCGAATTCGGATGAACAGTGTCATCGGATTCGGATCAGTCCGAAATGGATTAATGCAGGAATGATGTGAGTGGGACCGAATTCGGATGATGTGATAAATGGGGACCGAATTCGGATGACGGGCCGAAGTGTAATTCATGAAATGATTGAATGTGGTCCGAATTCGGATGTGATGTGAACATGGTCTGAATTCGGATGGTGACTTGTGAAAATGTATGCAATGAAATGGAAATGTCCCAATTTCGGATGGTACCTGGAATTCGGATGAAGACCGAATCCGGGTATCATCCGAATTCGGATGCATAGTGGTGAACATACTTAGACAATTTTTCAATGTTTTGAAAATTTTGACCCTGATGAGATGGTCCGAATTCGGATCAACAGTGAACTGAATTCGGATCAACAGTGGTCCGAAATGAGTTTTATACTTTGAAAATTTTTGAAACTATTCTAATTCGGACATCCGAATTCGGGTGGTGGTCCGAATTCGGACATCCGAAACTGCATGAGTGCAGTTAATGTTCATGCAAAATATAAATGTGAACAGTTGGAATCTTACTGAAAATGCATGAAATTACAGATCCTAAACTAAAACAACCTAAGGAACATTTTATCTAACTACACCTAAGGAAATATAACACATTAAAGGACCTAAAACTATCAAAAACCGAGAATAAAAAAGAAGGAAAAATATAGAATCAAACAAATAAAAGAAGACATTAAAAGCTAAAAGAAAGTTAAAAAGATGTTACCTTGAAGTGCCGAAGATGAATGAAGCAAGAAAAACCAAAGAAAATGATGGTTGAAAAGCTTGGAACGGTAACAATGGAGGATTGTGGGCGGTAGTCGACGAGAGAGAAGGAGAAGAAAAGATGGAAATATCTTGAAGATGAAGAAATTGACTCTTTGACCACCCATATATATTCGCGCGGGTCATGGGTCGGGTCAGAGGGATCCGCGCGGATCATTGAAATGGGCCGCCGGTTTTTGGATTCAACAAACACAAGCAACACCAAAAGAAATGGTTTGGGTTTTTAAGAAAATTAATTAAAACACAACAAGAAATTTTGGTCCAAAAAAAATATTTTTGGAATTTTTCGATAATTTTGAAATTTAAAAATAAAATGAAATGAAATAAACTAAAATCTTTTTGGCTTTTTGATAAATTTGAAAGTTAAAATCTTTTTGTGAATTTTCTGACCTATTAAATTAAAAATTAAAATTAAGACTAATCTAAAATTCAAAAAATTTAACTATAAAAGGAATAAAAAGAAACACAGAATTATAAAATTTAAAAATCCTAACTATACTCCCCTTCAAATAAATACCGATCCTTTTTCCTTTTCTTTTTCAGATTTTAAACGTGACAACTCTTTTTAACCTTTCAAGTACAGACAAACCTGGATATTGTTTGCATCCCACTCCATGATAAACAATTCACACAGCGATTTATCAGGATCATTAATTATTAAAAATATACGCAGATAAGGAAAGATTGAGTTTCAATCTTGTGACATAATCCTTAAATTTAAATAACAGTTATTTTCTAAAATAAAGGAATTTCAATCATGATAGATTGAAATAGAATTATTTAAGACAATATCTGATGTTTAATTTGAAGGTGGATTCAACATGCCGATATGAGATACTAAAAACCGAAAACGAGGTTCGTCTAAAGCTTTAGTAAATATATCCGCTAGTTGGTATTCCGTGCCAACAAAATACAACTCAATGGTTCCCTTTTCCACGTGATCTTTAATAAAATGATACCTGTATCTATGTGTTTTGTTCGAGAGTGCTGCACGGGATTGCAAGAGATGGCAATTGCACTTCGAGAATCACAGTAAATAGGGATATTGGTGAGTGAGAACCCATAATCGTGTAATTGTGTTCTCATCCACAGCACTTGAGAGCAACAGCTTGCAGCTGCTACATACTCAGCCTCAGCTGTAGATGTGGAAACACAATTCTGCTTTTTGGAAGACCAACTCACCGGTCTATCTCCTAAAAACTGTATTCCTCCCGACGTGCTTTTTCTGTCCACTCTACAACCTGCAAAATCAGCATCAGAAAACGCGGTAAGATCAAAATCGGTTCCCTTTGGATACCATAGACCAAGTTCGGGTGTACCCTTAAGATAACGAAAAATGCGTTTTACCGCAGTTAGGTGTGATTCTTTTGGGTCGGCCTGAAATCTAGCACAAAGACACGTTGAAAACACTATATCCGGCCTACTGGCAGTCAAGTACAGTAAGGATCCTATCATCCCTCTGTAAGTTGTATTATCGACACTTTTCCCGGAAGGATCGGTGTCTAACTTACAGTTGGAGGCCATGGGAGTTGCGATACTCGTGCAAGAGTCTAACTTATACTTCTTGAGAATGTCAAGAGTATATTTCGACTGGTTCACAAAAATCCCATCCTCAAGTTGTTTGACTTGTAATCCGAGGAAAAAGTTCATTTCCCCCATCATACTCATCTCAAACCGAGACTCCATTAGGGCTGAAAAATCCTTACAAAAATTACTGTCAGTAGATCCAAATATAATATCGTCGACATAAATCTGTACTAGCATTATATGTGGGCCTTCCCTTTTAGTGAACAGAGTTGTGTCCACCACACCTTTATAGAAACCGACAGAAATAAGGAAATTCGAAAGACTATCATACCATGCTCGAGGTGCTTGTTTTAAACCATAGAGGGCCTTATCTAGCACATAAACATGGTCAGGTTTATGTGCATCAACAAAGCCTTGTGGTTGTTCAACATACACTTCCTCGTTAAGTTCACCGTTTAGAAAGGCAGTCTTGACGTCCATTTGGTACACTTCGAAGTCTTTGTGTGCCGCGTACGCCAAGAAGATTCTGATTGCTTCGATCCGTGCAACTGGAGCGAAGGTCTCGTCATAATCTATCCCTTCTTGTTGTCGGTAGCCTTTGGCAATAAGTCTTGCTTTGTTCCTTATCACAATGCCGTTCTCATCTCGTTTGTTCTTAAAGATCCACTTCGTTCCGATGACTGTACGGTCTTTTGGCTTGGGAACTAACCGCCATACTCTTAGCTGTTCAAACTGGTTGAGTTCCTCTTGCATTGCAACTATCCAATCCGGATCTGTCAGGGCTTCATCCACACGAGCGGGCTCTATCATACTCAAGAATGATGCGTATAGACATTCATTAGCAGATGCCCTACGAGTTTGGACTCCTGTTGTTACGTCACCAATGATTTGCTCTGTTGGGTGACTGCGGGTCCATTTGATCTCGTGTGGAAGGGGTGCTCGGGATGGAACCTCTGTGGTTAATATGGGAATGGATGAGGATTCATGGTCATTGGTTTCAAATGATGGTACCACGGGTTCTGGTTCAATTTCCGAGTGTTCAGGTGAAGGAAGAATCGTTGGTATTATATGTGAGGGTATTACAGGAGTAGATTCAACTGCGGATGTGTCGGTGGATGATGTGGATGGATGAGGATATGTTGATGAAGATGGAGCGGAGAAACTTTGCGGCGCAGTTGAACTGGAAGGATTACTTACATTATTAACAACATTAGACACACTAGCGTTAGGACCGAAAAATTCAACATAAAAAGGATCAAATAAATTAACCAAATCAGAAGTAGAAAAAGAAATGGGATTATTCGAAGAGTCTCCAGGCATTTGAGTAATGCGTGGTCCTGATTGATCAACTTCGGGTGCCAGTTCAGCCAACTCATCAAATGTGACGTGCACACTTTCATTGACTGTTCTGGTTCGGGTATTGAATGCGCGATACGCCTTCGAGTTGGATGAGTATCCAATGAAGATCGCTTCATCCGCCTTTTCGTTAAATTTCCCGAGGTTGTCTCTGTCATTCAGCACATAGCACCTGCAACCAAATAAACGTAAGTACTTGATAAATGGTACTTTATTCAAAAAGAGTTGGTTAGGAGTTTTGTTAAAGCGCTTATGGATGATGGAGCGATTCTGTGTATAGCATGCTGTTGATACGGCTTCGGCCCACAAGAACGGAGGTAGCTTTGAGTATGTGAGCATTGTGCGAGCGGCTTCTACTAGCGTACGGTTACGCCTTTCCACGATCCCATTTTGTTGAGGTGTTCGAGCAGCAGAGTATTGATGCTGAATCCCTTTGGATCGAAGGAAGCCCTCCACTACCAAGTTCTTGAACTCCGTGCCGTTATCTGATCTGATTGATTGTACTGACAGCTGCTGTTGGGTCTCGACACTTTTGATAAAATCGATGATTTCTTGAGCTGTCTCGTCCTTGGAACGCAAGAACCTGACCCAGGTATATCGAGAATAATCATCAACGATAACCAACACATATCGTTTTCCATTTATGCTTTGAGTTCTCATCGGTCCGCATAAATCCATATGAAGTAACTCCAAAACTCTTTTTGTTGATGGTTCGGGCTTTGGTTTGTGAGATGATCGTTTCATTTTTCCTTTCTCACATGCTCCGCACAGATGGTCTTTTTCATAGCGCAACTCAGGAAGTCCTTTGACCAATTGCTTCGCAGCCAGCTTGTTGATATTATCAAAATTCAAATGGGATAATCTTCGATGCCACAACCAAGAGTCTTTTGAAGAGGCTTTTGATAGTAGGCAAATGTTATCCTTCACTACAAGCTTAGCTACGTCAATGGTGTAAAGGTTAGATTTTCGGGAACCAGTTAAGATTTCTTTTCCATCCATGTTCTTAACACTGCAGTTCTTAGCCCTAAACGTTACTTCTAGTCCTTTGTCGCAGAGCTGTCCTATGCTAAAAAGATTATGAGATAACCCCTCAACATAGTCAACATCCTTGATGACCAGATTATTTAGAACTAAGTCCCCGTATCCTTTTATGTGAGCCTGATGGTTGTTCCCGAATTTCACAGTTCCGCAATACTGTTCAACAACGTTGGATAGCAATTCTCTTCTTCCTGTCATGTGCTTGGAGCAACCCGAATCCATATACCAAATGGACTTCGCCTGAAAAACACATAAATTCATATAATGAAAAACTATATGCATTCAAACACATCCATTTTTTAATTCACAATCAAACCGTGTTCTGAACCGAGGTGTTCAGAAAACATGATGAGTTAAGACCGGGTCCTGGGCTGTGTGCACAGAAGACAAACGTGTCGGTTTAAGCACAACCGACAAGCAAAAGAACGGGTCCTAGTCTAAGGTAACTAGAAGCCATTTCTTTGAAGCACGGGTCTTGATCAGAAGTAACCAAGAACCATCTGCATTAAGATCACACAACCTTGGGTACCCACCTCAATATGGGTCCCTTTTTGTTAGGATTTCCAGATTTATATGGCACGTGTACAGATTTAGAAACCCAACTAGCATTTGTGTGTGGTCCAGATGCACAACCCTTTGGAATCCATTGAAGATTGGATTTATTGGGTTTTGGAACCTTAGGCGCTGAAATTGCCTTCGGTTTTTGTCTTGTTGAGACCTTTTTGACCGTTGCTTTGGTTTTGGGCCTTGGCAACGGACATATCTCAACTTTGTTTGTGGCCGATGATGCACTATTTTTAGTTTTCTTTTTCCGAATACGTTTAACAGGATAAGGCACAAAAGCATTCATTTCAGGAACCTGTCGTCTATATTTAGTTGGACATAGATTAAACAAATCCTTGAAAGAGTACTTTAACGGAATAGTAGAATTCGGTACATCATTACAAACATTGTCACACACTTTGTTACACAAATTGTCTTTAGAGATTATAGACATCCTATCTCTAGTAACAAATTCACTTGGCATTAAAGCCTTCTTCACAAAAAAACTTGTAAAATCCTGCATGGTGGTTTTTGGGACTCTCCTTATATGATCTGTAGGAACAAAACGATTAGAGTCAGTAAGCATGGAAGATTTAGACTTGACAGACTTTTCTTTTTGGTGGTGAGTGGGTTTCTTAAAAGACTTGGATTTTATCTGAGTCTTTTTAGGAACCTCATTTTTGAAAACTTTTGAGCACTCACCTTTGACAAAGATAGAAGAAGATTCAGCTGTAGCCTTACCTTTATCTGATGACATACATGGAATTTTTAGGGAATGAGAAAGTGTTTGTTGTTTTGAAAGATCTTTCAATTGTTGTGAAACTATTTCAAAATTTTCTCTGTAGACAGTGACTTCCACAGTTTGTTGAAAAGATTGATTTACCACTTCTTCTTCTCTCTTAAGAAGAGCATCTTGAAGATCAAGTGCTTTCTCTTGAGACGACTTCAATTCCTTTTCTAAAACAATGATTTGTTGTTGAAGAACTTTTGCAGGAATATAAAGTTGAGGAGTTGATTTTTCAGTTTCAGTGTTCAATTCAGTTTCTGAATAAGTTGACGAGAGATCTTCCTCTAAAGTGGGTACTCTAGAATAATAACTCTCGTTAAGTTCTTCATAATTAAAAGAAATTTCTTTATCTTTACGCGCAACACGTTTCTCATTTTCTTGGTTTAAAACTTCTTTTGATGACTCAAAAAAGAAAGATTTAATACCAGCTCCCATATAATTCATGTCATAAAATACAGGTAAAACATTTTGTGCCTTTTCCAAATATTTAGGATTTTTAAAACCAATTCCTTGTTTAGAATGGTAAAACCTAGTTTCTTTGGGCTGATTTAAATGGATAGTTTGTTCTGTTTGACCCCTTTTCAAAAATGCATCGTCAAGGGACTTTATTCTTGTGTACAAACTTATCCTTTCTTCTTCAATCATTTTGTATTTTTCTAAACTGTCTATATTTTCTGTATTTACCACATCTAATTGTTTTGTAAGAACAGAAATTTCTTCTTTTAAAGAGAGTTTATCTTTTGAAAGCGTTTCCATGCAAGATTCAAGGTATATATTCCTATCCTGAACATCTACTTTTTCTATCAACATCTGTTTTATAACATTATGATTAGTTAACCATTTTGCATGATATAATTCAGATGATTCTTTCAGAATATGAGCTTGATGTTCAGCCTGTACACACTTTGCAGTTTCAGCTTTTAATCTATCTTGTAGATCAAGTATTTGAGTGTGTAGTGTACATTCATTATCTACAAATAATTTATTTACATGTGCAGGAATGTAATAGGAATATACCTCACTGGACTCGGAACCGGATGTGGAGCATTCGGGATCGTCGGTTGTAGCCATCAGACATGCTGGTGGATGTTTCATTGTCTCCCCCTCAGCAGCAATGTCTGAATTTTCAGCAGTGACATCGGTACAAGTCGCCAACCCCAGACGATCAACCATATAGCAACTCTTGCCCTTTTCATCCTCGTCTTCAGAATCTTCAGCATCCCAGTAGTCCTCCTGGGCGACGAGGGCTAACGCATCCGATTTCTTCTTTGCAGCCTCGAGCTTTCTTTCGTAGTAAGCAACGTCTCTCTCGAAGTTATTCTTGCATTCCCTAGCAAAGTGGCCCGGTTTGCCACATTTGTAGCAGAGACGTTCATCAGTGGCCTTTGGCTCGTCTACTTTTGGCTTCTCCTCTCTTCTTTCCGCCGGCCTCTTGTCGGCCCGGCGGTGCTCGCGACTATCATCACGCCTCCGGTCCCTGTGGTCATCCCGACGATCATCCCTTCGATCGTCCCACCTGTCATCTCGCCTGTCATCTCGACTTTCATCTCGCCTTTCATAACGGCGATCATCGCGAAAGTCGCGTCTGTCATCATACCGGCGATCATCCCTGTCATCCCTTCGGTAGTCATCTCTGCGATTTTCATCGCGGCGGTCATCCCTCCTATCATCTGAGTACCTCCGTGGACCAGTGTCATAACGGAGTTGGTTGTTAGTCTTGTTGGAGAACCGTCGCTGTTGGAGACGATTGGTCCACAAGGCTATTTGTTCCTGAATTGAAGCTTACTCTGCATCATAGACATCACGCGGAGGAGAAGCATACCTGCACTGAGATGATGAAGAACCTGGAGCAAAAGATGGTGTCGGAATCTGCGTGTTGGTGATCAAGGCTAGCGAATCATTCGGTTTCAACCCTGTGTTGGCTGATAGCAGTAGAGAGGCCAACTGATTTGCCATCAGCTTCTGTTGATCCACATCCCCTTGATATTTCTTAAGCTCCTTAAAGACGACATTTATTGATACCTCAGGAATGTTCAAGACTCTTTTCGTTGCCCGACATGCAAGCTGCCACTCGGGGGCTAAGGCGGCAAAGAATTGGATGTTGATATCATCCCTATCCTTCTTGATGTGCAGTTTATTTAATTCGTTAAGGACTGCACAGAACCTGGTGAATGTGGATTGCATAGATTCCCCATCTTTGGCGCGGAATTCCGAAAACTTTGCCTTTGCCTCCTCAATTTTGGCATGATCATCAAGATCTGCCCCCAGCATTTGGATTTCCAGCTCGTCCCACATTTCTTTTGCAGACATTTTACTGTCTACACCGACCAAAATATCAGTGGGGAGGGCTTGATAAATCAGATATTCGGCCCTCTTATCAGCGTGCTGGCGATCCCTCTCGGCTTCATTTGCCGGCTCTCTTTCAACTTTTGAGGCTTGGACAGGAGGATCAGCCTCGGGTCTGGCAGCAATCTCTCTATAGTAGATGACGGGTCCTTCGGATATTGATTGAAGCATCAGATTCCCGAGAGGTTGCATTCCAACGAATTTCAGGAACCGGGCTTTCCATTGTTCGTACTCATCGGGATAGAGAACTGGTGGTCTGTTCTCAGATCCGAGTACTAGAGCTTCGCGAGACATTATGAGTATAGGTGCTGATTAGGAATGTGAAGATCTTAGAGGTGGAAACTGAACGTGGATGGGTTGGACTGAAAACAGAATATTCTGAATTCGGATGCTTGTTTTCGGATGAACAGTGTTTCGGATGGGGTAACCAAATTCGGATGGTATGAATTTGGATGGGTTGATTCGGATGGGGTGATTTCGGATGAATAGTGGTTCGGAAGGTTAACCGAATTCGGATGGTACGAATTCGGATGGCCTGATTTCGGATGGGTGCACAGTAATTCGGACGGATATGGTTCGGATGAAGGTCAAATTCGAAGTATGTCCTAATTCAGATGAAAGTAGTACTTGGGGGGACCAAATTCGGATGAACTAAGTTCGGATGGACCTATGGACCGAATTCGGATGAACCGAATTCGGATGAACAGTGAAATGGCTGAATTTGATTGTTCCTAAATAGGGACAGTGGAAGGACTGAATTCGGATGGTCCGAAATGGTGAGGTCCGAAATTGAAAATTTTAAGAACAAGTCCTAAACAGTGAAAAATGGAAAGCCTTTCCTGAACTTCGGATGGTCCGAAGTTCGGATTGGACCGAATTGAGGTCCGAAATTGGCTTATGGGGGGGTCCGAAATTCACCTAAGTATGGTCCGAATTAGGATGATTGTGAGGTCCGAATTTGGTGCCTATGTGATCCGAAATGCTACAGTATGTAATCCGAAATATAGCAGGTTTTTACGATTTTCTAAGGCAGAATGGGCAAAATTCGATTTTTATCAGTTTTAATGCCTAAAAACAGTTCTAAATGATTTATAAACTATTTTAAACACTTGTGGTGATTTAAAACAACCTAAAAAACACTTAAAACTAGCATGAACACGTGAAAAACCCACTTAAAAAACCCATATTTTCAAGCTTAAAAATGGTCGATTTTTGATGATTTTAACAAAGATATGGAAGTAAATGAGTTTAAAATCAGTAGATAATGATAATGTGATGATTATAGGACCATTATAACACAAGAAACACGAAAAAAACATGGAAAATGAAGATCTAACCGGTTGAAAATGGAAGAACTCGAAGAACATGAACAAAACCCAGCAGAATCCGAAAGAAATCAGTTTAAATCCACCCCTCTAAGCTCTGATACCAATTGTTATAATGAAATCCCGTATATATTCAGCACCTCAATGATTTTCTCATCAAACACATGAAGAAACAAGCTCAATAAATGTGTTGTGATAAAGAAGAAGACAATATGAATATGAGAGAACTTCAACAGTGGCGGCTGAATTGAATATTCAAAATGGTCAACCGTGTGTTTCATAAAGTAACCCTAGGAGCCTTTATAGGCTCCTTTAATTAACTTACAAGACTTGGCAACTTTGGCCCCTACACTATTACTTAAACATGAAATACATAGAAATAAATACAAGACAAATTACAATGATAATAAATTTTACAAAACAACTCCTAAGATCGAAATAATAAATCTAACAATTATTGCTCTTAACTCGATGCAACTCGAATGACTTATGATGCAACTCGAATGACTCTTATTGCAACTCGAATGACTCTTTTGATCGAGAAATACAATTTTGTTTTATTACAAGTCCAATACTCACTGATTTGATGAATTTAAGTTCAGAGATCTTTTTCAGTGTTTTAAAACTTGTATCCCCCTCGAAAATGTATTTTAAACACATTTGATTTACTAAACTTTGAACAAAAACAACTTTAAAGTTGTTAAAAATTCAAATTTCAGATTATTGATGAACTCGAAACTGTTTCATTATGAAAATCAATGATTCTGTTTGTGTGATGTAAAAATGACTTATGAAAGTTCAGATTCTTGGTCATATTACCAATACGAACTTCTTCACACAATTAATTTCAATTTCATGAAACAATATTAGGATTCTCCATTAATGCTCAAGAACACAAACAAAAAATACGAACACATAGTTTCAACTTTCAAACAACTCACACTGAACATATACACTAAAAATATAAACAATCAAACTGAAATAAAGAACTTTTACTCACAATATTGATGAAAATATATCGGTTGTGGGTTTGAGGCTTCTTAAAAGTGAAGAAAGCTTTTTGGAGAAGATGAAGGAATAGAATTTCCGAAAAAATGATTTGAATTTGAAAATTCAAATTTATAGTCAAACTAACCGGCCCATTTTAATTTTTCAAATTTGAAAACACCCGGTCCATCATCTAAACCAAATTAGCCCACTAATTATATTTTCAATCAAATATTGTGACTAAGAAAAAAAATAACAAATATCAAGATAAAATTTGAAATTCAAAAAAATTTTTAACACCACACAAAACAAAATTTTAAAATGGACTTCAAAAAAATATACACACTAAAAAAAAATTTTGCACATAAAACAAAACAAAAAAATTTGAAAACACACAAAAATATATTAACAATACTCATTTGCTCCCCCTTGAATTTCTGAAAGTTGCTCCCCCTCAAATGGATATTCATTTTCTCAGCTCTGCTCCCCCTACAAAATAACAGATAATTTTTATCAGATTTACTTAAAATCAGATAAATTTCTTTTCTGCTCTCCCTGCACATGACAATCCAGATCTTGTTAAATTCCAAAGAATATAAACTTTTTATGATTCATGAATTTAACATCAGATAAAAATCACTAAAAAATTAAAAATTTTAAAATTATATTTTGAAACTACTGAATTATTAAATCTTAATGATTCAACATACCTAATTTGTATACCAAAAAATTAAACCGCTTTTCATCTAACGCTTTGGTAAACAAATCAGCTAGTTGATATTCAGTAGGTACAAAATATAATTCTATATTTCCATTGTCTACATGATCTTTTATAAAATGATACCGAATGTCAATGTGTTTTGTTTTGAATGCTGCACCGGATTTGATGCAATAGCTATTGCGCTCTGAGAATCACAATATATTGGAATTTTCTTTGGTGTAAACCCGTAATCACGTAGTTGGCTCTTCATCCACAACACCTGCGTGATCAGCGTCAGAAAAAGAAGTCAGATTAAATGAAGATTCTCTAGGATACTACAAACCAAGATTTGGAGTTCCTTTGAGATATCTTAAAATTCGTTTTCGCAGCTGTTAAGTGTGATTCTTTAGGATTTGCCTGATATCTAGCACAGACACATGTAGCAAACATAATATCTGGTCTACTAGCTGTTAAATACATTAATGACCCAATTATACCTCGATAATGAGTTACATCTACAGGTTTCCCTGAGATGTCCGCATCGAGTTTTGACTTTGAATCCGGAGCCATGGGAGTTTTCATAGGAGTACTATTGACCATGTTAAATTTCTTTAACATGTCTTGTATATATTTTGACTGATTGATAAAAATACCATCAGTTAATTATTTTACTTGTAATCCTAAGAAAAAATTTATTTCCCCCATCATGCTCATTTCGAATTTTTGGGACATTAAAAATGCGAATTTCTTACAAAATTATGGATTTGTAGACCCAAATATTATATCGTCTACTTATATTTGTATAACTATGATATCTGACCCCTGACGTTTTATAAATAGGGTTGTGTCAACTGCACCTTTTGTAAATCCACATTTCAACAGATATGTTGAAAGTGCATCATACCAAGCACGATGTGCTTGTTTAAGGCCATACAGTGACTTATCTAAAATATATACATGATCAGGTTTCGAAGGATCAGTAAATCCTTCGGGCTGATATGTAGATACTTCATCTGTTAGTTCCCCGTTTAAAAACGCAGTTTTAACATCCATTTGATATACTGTAAAATTTTTATGAGCGGCAAAAGCTAAAAACATTCTAATAACTTCAATTCGTGCAAATGTTTCATCATAATCAATCCCTTCTTGTTGGCTGTATCCTTTGGCCACGAGACGAGCTTTATTCCGAATGATGACACAATGTTCATCTTTCTTGTTTTTAAAGATCCATTTCGTGCCTATAATGGATTTGTCTTTTGGGCGCTCAACAAGTCTCCAGACCTTTAACCGTTCGAACTGGTTCAGTTCTTCTTGCATCACCACAATCCAATCAGCGTCCAGAAGAGCTTCTTTTACATTCTTGGGCTCTATTTTACTTAAAAAATTTGAAAATAAGCATTCATTAATAGTTGCCCTTCTGGTTTGGACTGACGCGGATGGATCACCAATGATGTTTTCTATTGGGAGATTTCTTGTCCACTTAACAGTATGTGGAAACGGTTCTATTGGGTCTTGGTTGGGATTGAGATCTAGATATGGTTCGGTAGTTACTTCAGATTTTGTAGGTGGGACATCTGAGGTAGGAGCTTCTGAATGTTCAGAAGTAACGGGGGTTTCAGAAGAATATGGAGGTTCAATTGGTTGTACAATCTCAGTAGTTGACTGCACATTTGCTGTTGAGGCTTCTCCAGTTTCTTCTGAACCTTGTTGTTGAGAAAGATCAGAGACCATGACTGGATCTTCAGTAATCCTGTCAGGCACCAAATTTTGAACATTAGTTTTGGGCTTTTCAAAATAGTCTTCATAAAAATTCTCAAACAACTTATGTAATTCTGAGTGTTCAGCATTTTGTTCAGTTGACTCCAATGAAGTCTGCATATTAGGTTCGGGTCCTGAACTGGTGTGTTCAGAAGCCATCACCACTCCTTCGTCGAATTTGACATTCACGCTCTCGTTGACTGTCTTGGTTCTCTTGTTGTACACTCGGAAGGCAACCGACTCCTTTGAATACCCGATGAAAATTCCTTCATCTGCCTTTTGATTAAACTTTCCAAGATTGTCTTTATCGTTTAGAATAAAGCATCTGCAACCAAAGACATGAAAAAATTTAATATTAGGTATTCGTTTATTAATCAGTTCATAAGGAGTCTTTCCGAATCTCTTATTTATTATTGAACGATTTTGTGTGAAACAAGCTGTTGCAACTGCTTCTTCCCACAAGTATAACGGTAAATTGGAATAGGCCAACATCGTCCTAGCTGATTCTACTAGTGTCCGATTTCTTCTTTCAACGACACCGTTTTGTTGTGGAGTTCGAGCAGCTGAAAACTGATGTGTAATTCCTATTGAATTCAAGAATGAGTCAAGTGATTTGCTCTTGAACTTTGTTCCGTTGTCTGAGCGGATTGTTTGAATTGTGAGTTGCAACTTTACTTGTATTTTCCGGATGAAGTCTATGATCGTTTCGGTTGCATCTGATTTGGATCTCAGGAAGAAAACCCACGTGTATCGTGAATAGTCATCAACTATCACCAATACATATCGTTTCTTATTTATGCTTTGTACTCTCATTGGTCCACACAAATCCATATGCAATAATTCCAGTGCTCTCGTGGATGAGTGTTCTGTTTTGGATTTGTGTGTGGCTCTTGTCATCTTTCCTTTTTCACATGCCGCACATAACTGCTCTTTTTGGAATTTGAGCGTCGGCAGCCCTTTAACTAACCCTCCTTTTGCTAGGTTGGTTAATTCATTGAAGTTCAGATGTGAAAGGCGACGATGCCACAGCCATGCTGTTTTAGATGTAGCTTTTGACAATAAGCAGACATCTTTCTTCAGATTAATCGAGGCTAAATCAATGGAGTACAAATTTGTTTTCCTGTTTCCTGCCAAAATTTCTTTTCCTTCTCCAAATCTGATGCTGCACCGATTGGCTTTGAAATTGACTTCTAACCTTTATCACATAACTGTCCAATACTAAATAGATTGTGTCCAAGACCATTAACATAGAAGACCTTTTGGATGGTGATTTTGTCGTATTTGAGACTTCTGTATTCTTTGATCGGACAAAACTGATCATTTCCAAATCTGACCGTCCCACAGAACTTTTCTACAAAGTCCGTGAGTGTGTCTCGTTGTCCGGTCATATGCTTGGAGCATCCGGAGTCAAGATACCAGACATGGTTTACCTATAAGACGAAGTAGCACATGAGGTACACACTTGTAGTTGGGTACTTTTGTATTAGGTAATTCATGCATAGTATTATTAGTTTTTTCTAACAGATATGGCTTTTAGCTTATCATTTGAAGTTATTTTAGGTACCCACTTTTGAACTGTCCTTTTAGGTATCCATTTTTGTACAATTCGCGGTGAAATTGTTTTTGAAATATTTTTCTTTGGAACCTTTTTCTGTTCATAAAATGGGTCATTTTTCTTCGGTTGCCATATGAGCTTATTAGATTTAACAATAGCAGGCTTACAAGCACAAGAATTCAAAGCAATTAAGTCTGTTCTTGAAAACTTTATACAAGACTTATTAACAAGTTTATTATTATTACAGACAGAATATTCAATTTTGCTATTTCTATCTGTAACATTTTTGTCCTTCATGCGCCACTCTTGTTTTATACTCTTGTTTTTCTGTTCTCTTTTCTTCTTTCGCCAAACTTGTTTTCTCGAACCGTTCACAATGATATCTGACATAAAAGAAGTATGAGAATTAGTAGATTTAGATACTCGTTTCTTCTGTAAGTTTTTCATACCTTTTGAAGATTGGACTTTACGTGCAATTGAGTCCGCTGACGAAGATGATTCACCTTTTTCAAAGTTAGGAGACTGAACAATAATTTTTGTTTTCTCCTTCTTTTGTTGTAATGATGGTGAATTTTCAGATGATTTTAAAGAATCTGTAGACATTCTTTGCAGAATTTTAACAGGTTCTTTATTGTCATGTGATTGTTTGTTAGACAAAGGTTTGATAAATTCACCAATTTTATCAAACATTTGATCTAATGAATTAACGTCAGATTGCATGTACAGATCAAATTCTTTTTCTGAATTTATAGAATCTAGAGAAGTAGATGATTGTGGATCAGACAACTTTATGTTTTTAGGCTGATCTTGCAACATTTGTTCCATTTTTCTTAATTCAGCCTTGAGAGTTCCATTCTCTTTCTCAAAATTTTTAATTTTCAATTCTAGATCAGAATTTATCTGTTCTAAAATTGAATTTGGCAAATATAATTTTTGAGATTGAGTAGGTAATTCAGACAAATCCTTTTCAGAATAAGTTTGAATGTACTCTTCTTTAGTATCAAGAATATTACTTGTTTCATTTATTCTGGTATAATCACCAGAATTTTGCATTTTGTCTGATCGTAATCTTTTTATTTCTTCGCTAGATTCTACTTCTTCAGATGCTTTCATAAATGTCATTTTTAGTCCTAAATTCATGTATCTGACATCATATAGTGTTGGTGAACTAGATATTGCTTTTGTCAGATACTTAGGATTTTCCCAACCAATTCCAGATTTAGAGTTATAAAATTCTGTGTCTTTTGGTTGATTTAAATAAATTGTTTGATCTGTTTGCCCTCTTTTGATAAATTTATCCTCCATCTTCTTTATTTTCTCATAAAGTTTAGTTCTTTTGTCAAAAATAGCATGATATTTTACAGAAAAGTTTGAGGCTTCTAATTCTGCTATTCGCAGTCTTTCTTGTAAATCAGATATCTTGTGATTAAGATTGAGTATATTGCTTTGAAGTTCTCTTTCCTTATCTTGTAAGTCTGAGACCGCTCGTAAAGCTAATGCTTTATCTTTGGAAAAGTCTAGAACTAAGTTGTGTTCATTTCGAAGTTTGTTTTCCAAAGAATGAACATTTTTCTTTTCTGCTTTTAAAGATTTTGCAAACTTTTTAAGCATAAAGGCCATATTAGTTAGTTTTTCTTCTAATATACATGATTCATCAATATCAGAGTCTGAATTAGAATGTACCTCCGGTTTGTCTGAACCATCTGAGTTTTCACACTCTGAATCTTCATCATTTTCATCTTCATTTTGGCCAGTTGCCATTAATGCAACTTCTTTTGTTTCTTCCTCTTCATCAGACTCAGATTCTTTTCTTTCTGCATCCTCTTCATCAGTCAATCCAACCCATACCTCATCTTCAGCTATCATTGCTGATTCACTTAATTCTGACTCATTGAAAATTTCTGATTTAAGACAAATATGAGCATCTTCATCCAAATGTCATCATCTTCTGATAACTGCAACCAGTGGTCATCCTCCGTCATAAGAGCTTTGCCTGACTCTTTTTCTTTGGCTAAGAGAGCCTTTCTTGTATAGTAGTCTGAGTTTTTGACTACTGGAGATCTGCATTCACGGGCATAGTGACCTGGTTTTCCACAGTCGTAGCATTTCTGTTCCGACTCTTTCTTAGCTGACTTGTCTGACTTTTCATATTTGTCAGTCTTTCGTGCACTACTTTCTCCAGATTTCTCATATTTATCCTTTTTCTCAATTTTCCTTGAGCCTGTTTTATAGCGCATCTTGTTGTTGGTTGGCTTTCTGTAAAATTTCTTTTGAAATGCTTTTGTAAGCAATGCCATCTGCTTTTTCATCTCTTCTATTTCTGAATCAGCAGATGAATCTGAGGATTCTGATTCGGAAGATGTACTGCTGATTACAGCTCTTTTCTCCTTTTTCAGCTAGTATTTATACTTTTTCTCTGCCAGTAGAGCCAGTGGATCAACAGTTTCTTTTTCAGCTTTCTTCTTTCCTGATATTTTCCTCAACACAACCTCTTGATAGTTGTTGAGGTTTTCAAATAGCATATGAAAATCCATTTCCTCAATATCTTTTGTTTGTTGGACAATCATAGCATATTTTTCCCATTCAGGATTTAGAACATTTTGAAATTTGACATTGATGTCCAGGTTGGACTTTGTCACTCCGTTTCTTTTCATTTCACTTACCAAATTCACAAATCTGAGGTAAGTGTTTTCCAACAGTTCACCTTCACGAGCTCTGAAATTCTCAAACGTCATTAGGCTGTTTCTAGCCCTGTTTGTGGCAGCTCTGTCAGATCCCCTCATGATTTTGCATACTTCATCCCAAATTGACTTAGCAGTTTTTGTATTTGTTAGGCAAGTGTAAATCTCATTGGGGATTGATATCAACAGTAACTTTCTGGCAGTCTTGTCCCCTAATTTTCTCTTCTTTTGGGCCGCTGTCAGGTTGGTGACCTCAACAGTCCTCGGTGGAATTGGGGGATTACCAGTTGGTACTCCTGGGATCGTTTCCATGAAAGTGGCTGGTCCTTCAGTTAAGGATTTCAGCATCTCTTCGGACAGATCATGAAAACTGATAAATTCAAGAGAACCTCTCCCTCCATTGAACATATTCACCCCTGTATAAAATTGGGGGTTTGGTTCCGGATCCCATTGCCAGTGCGTCTTTAGACATATTGATTGATCTTTTGGGAAACTTGTCCAAGATCTGATGAACTCCGATTGAGATTGAAACTTTTGATCACACTTTGAAACACAGATTAGTACTGAAATCTACAACACAGTAACTTGTTAGTAGCAATAATCAACTTGACTCAGACAATGAATAGACTTGATGTTGATGTATTGCAACAATCTCGATTAATGTGTGTGTCAAACTCGAATGATCTAAGTATTAAACTCGAATGAGTTTTGAGTGAAACTCGAATGGGTTTAATGTGAATCTCGATTGACTATTGTGTAAAACTCGATTGAGTCTTGTGCAAAACTCGATTGAGTCTTGTGTAAAACTCGATTGAGTCTTGTGTAAAACTCGATTGAGTCTTTGGAGAAACTCGATTGAGTCTTTGGAAAAACTCGATTGAGTCTTTGGAAAAACTCGATTCAGTCTTTGGAAAAACTCGATTGAGTTTGTTCTGAAACTCGAGTTTGTTTAACAGACAACTCGAATATGTTTTCTGAAAAACTAGAATTAATCAAACTTGAAGGTTTGATGAAAAACTCGAGTGTGTTTGGATACAAGTTCTAACTTGAATTTCTTTTGAAAAACTCGAATAGTCTTTCACCCAAACTCGAATCAACTGGTTGTCAACTCGAGTAGTGCAAGTTGTCAACTCGAATTAAAAGGTTGTCAACTCGAATATCACTTATATTCAACTCGAATAATCAAAGTACTCAACTCGAATAACACACAGGATGTGTATATTTCGAGTTTCTTAATATTTTCAGCTTTTTCAAGTCTGAAATTCAGATTAAATCCAAAAATTGCCCATTTTCACTCAAATTGTAATCGAATGTGAGGTTTTTGAATACAAACACTTTTTGTTAAACACCTTTGTGCAAAAATAGATCTAGGTTTGACTTTTTCAATGAAACAGTAGCCGTTTTTACACTTTTCAAAATTTAACAAAATTGCCTAGATCTTTTTCTGTGTTTTGTGAATCAATTCAAGTTTATATTCAATTGATTCGTTTATGAATCCTTTACCTTCGATCCAATTCTCACTGACAAAGATCAACAGAGTAAAAACCCTTAGTGATTTTAGGGTTTTTACGAAAAAAATACTCAAGAACAGTTTCGAAAATATTCAATCTCAGATCAGAAAAATTCACCCCTAAAGCTCTGATACCAATTGTGAAATTAAGTTTCCACCAATCAATCAACAATATGAAATAATCAAGAACAATAAAAGGAATTAACACTGACCGAATGATTATATTGAAGAACTGATGATTACAAAATGATGATTGAGAATATTCGTGAACAGTAGCTCCTTTCTCTGAATTGAATGCGTACAAATGATAACTGTCAGATCTATATTAAAATAGAAAGTCAAAGATACTATTTATACAATTCTACTAACTATCAAGGAAATACAAAATAGCCCCTAGACTTTGATTTCATCAACTAAAACACATCTAACAGAATCACAAAAGGACGTAAGTTCAATTTGGGAAAAAAGTGATGTGTAACATAACGTTGATGTTGTGAACCGGGTTAAAATACGTTTAAAAGATGAAGTTGTAAATCACATAAAATTTATTTGTGAATCACAGATAATATTAGTTCAACAATAATGGATTTGAAAATAGAATTGTGGTCAATAATTTTTATTATTTTGTTGAAATTAACGGTTCATCTAGTGTAATGTCCAAAAAGTACTGAATAATCAAATGTAACATGCATGAATCACAACCAATCGAATTAAAAAAATCATTAAATGACCAATTGATCGTGTGAATCTCGAATAATGCTATTAATAATATGATACTTGAAAACGGGAATTGGTTGTATGAATCACAATAAACGTTAAGAATAATAATATGTGAAACACAATCAAACTTTAAACGATATACAAAAAGCAATGTTAAGAGTGGTAATAACATGTGAATCACTGAAATGCTGTATGTAAAAAAGTATTTAACAAAGTATAGAAATTAATCAAAAGCAATGTTAACAGTAATAATAACATGTGAATCACTGAAATCCGTTTTAGATGTCATATGTAGTCATTCACCTGCAGAGTAATCACTTGGAGAGGAATCACTTGCTGATAAATCGACGTCCATCTTGGTGGGACATTTTCGAGAATCATGATCGGCCATTTCATTGCATGTCCTACATTTCCTCTTCTTCCGAGAAGCATCCTTTATTGCTTTTTCACGATTGCTTTTTATCCTTTTGGTAGAGCCACAACCTTTATTACGGATGCCACTAGGTGGTTTTATTGCAATTTGTTTCGGTTTATAAGTCCCAACGAATGAACCAATTACATCGTTCTTACTGCGTTCAGTCCCAGTTGGATGAGAAAGTTTTATTTTGTTCATCAACTCTTTTTGGGTATCACGATATATGGTAAGATTTTCAATATCACCCACTAAATGATTAAGACGAAAGTCAAAGTATTTGTTAACATCACGCATTATCACACGTATATCGTCCTTTACTTCAGTAACATCAAGATGATTGACATCAGGGCGGATAAATGGGGCTGCATCCTTTGTCCAACGGATCTTGATATATCGTGTGAGAATATTTGTAGCCTTGCGTAACTTTAAAACATAAAAAAAATGTGACGACATAAGTATACAAATCGCTCAAATAGATTGCAAGTACACATTAAAATGTCGTCAACATTGGTAGTCAATACCTGTTTAAGAGTAATATATTATAAATGAACAAATCATGGACATAAAAAACAATATGAATATGAAGAATATTCTTGGATATAAACATTTACCTTGTACTCAAAATCATGACTTGTATCAACTATTATAAATTTTTGTCCACCTTCGACATCAATAATACTCTTAGAAATGTAATGTTCTACAGAATTCACTATCTCCTTTTGGATTTTTAAAAACATTGCATATATCTTAGAAGCTTGCTTCTCCAATGGGGATTGAGTTTTACGTGGAAATGTTAGTGTGCCTGCAAATATGGTCATTATCCTTGTGTATAGATCTCTGCCACTCTAGTGTGGTTTCAAAATGTGTAATAAACTCAACTACTGATAATTTAGCACACATCAACTGTTTATAAAAGTGATTCTCACTCTCGGATCTTGAAGTGGTCTTTAATCCGAAAATATGAACATCACGATGGTATGCAGGGATCCATCGATGGATCCCTATTACTATATATGCGAATAATGCGAGTTAACCAATTATTTTCATGAAGATTGAAGGTGTTGATGATATCGTTCCATTCCTTCTCAAATTCTTCAACATCAATTTCTCATTCCACACGATCGAGTGTATGCATTTCTTGAAGTCTGTGTACTTACATATATTCAAATCAACCTATTGAGAGAAATTCCAAAGTTGATGGTTAACTAGACACTTAAGAAACATATTTGTAGATATAAAAATACCTGTTTGGTCAGTTTTGTTTTTTGTCAACAAGCATACAGTCACAAATATTTCTTGGCTGTGAACGTTCAAAAATATGATTCACAAAGACAACAAATGCATATTTATTCATGAATGATAGATGAGGGCATGAACGTACACTTACATAAGTTTGCATATATGTGAACTTGCATTTATATGATGCATGATTTCGTGCACTTAGAATGTGTGAATGTGCGTGAATTTTATATATCATGTGCGTAATGTTAATTAAAACATTTTTATGAAAAAAATTACTTTTACGAGTGACACCTTAAGGTGCGCTGCATTATACTCACTTGAACCTAAATCAATCTCTCTCTCTCTCAATATATATATATATATATATATATATATATATATATATATATATATATATATATATATATATATATATATATATATATATATATATATGTGTATATAGTTAATTTATTAGTGTTTAGTGTTTTATTATTTATTGATGATAGAAATAATTATTGAGTTGACGTTGATGTTATATTTCGAAAGAAAAGTAACAATAGTTAATTTGAGTGATATATAATTTACCATAGATGTCAACCAAGAACCAAATGGTTGGTGAGACCTCATTATAGAGTTAGTACGTGATTGATCGGAGACCCCATTAACTGTTCTTTCTTGTCGAACAATAACTTTACATTAAATTTTATCCCCGTACGTCTCCATACAATTACAAACGATTGGATGTGGTGTTTTAACTTTTAAATACCAATTGTACGTTAACGGTCCCTTCATTTGATCATTTTTTAATTATAACAAAAGTACAATAGGTTTGAAAAGTAATTTTGTTATCAAATCTTTTGATAATGTAACCAATGTGTTATCAAAAAGTTTAAAAAACTAATTTTGTTACCAAAACTTTTTGTAATGTAACTGTTAACGTAATATCTAAAAAGTACAAAAAAAAAGAATTTCGTTACTAAATCCTTTTAACGTAATTGGTAACGTAATATCTAAAAGTATAAAAAAATGTAATTTCGTTACCAGATCTTTTTGTAACGTAACTAGTAACGTGATATCTAAAAAGTACAAAAAGAAAATTTGTTATCAAATCTTTTCGTAACGTAAGTGGTAACGTGATATCTAAAAAGTATAAAAAAATACAAAATGATTTTCGTTACCACTTCTTTTGTGTAATGTAAGCAGTAACCTAATATCTAAAAGGTATAAAATGGAATTCATTAACAAAAATTTTATAACGTATGTGGTAACGTAAAATTAGGGGTATTATTCGGGTGGGTTAATTGGGTATCGGGTTATTCGGGTTTGAGTGTGTGGGTTAGCTAACCGAACCCGAACAAAATAAGAGAACGGGTTAATCGGTTTCGGGTTAAATGGGTATCAGGTTATTCGGTTTGGGTTAAATGGGTTATTCGGTTTTGGTATAAAAAATGAAATCATCAAGAAAGTAGTTTAAACGGCTTAAATGAGTTGGGTAATTTGGGTAAAACGGGTTAAATGATTTGAGTATCAAAAAATGGTTATTTACATATTTACATTCTATATATAAACAAGACTAGTTAAAAGTATAAACAAATAAAAAAATGAAAAATATATATTAAACGAGTTACTCGGGTTATTTGGATACACAAATAAGCATGAATCCTACCCGCAACCCGAACCGAATTACTTATTCGGGTACCATTTAACCCGAATAAGGAACCCGAAAACCGAATAACCCGACCCATTAAACCCGATTTAAGGTTCGGTTCAGGTGGGTTATTCGGGTTTGGTTATTTTGCACACCCCTAGGTAAAATATAGAAAGTAGAAAAATAAAATCAATTGATGTGAAATAAAAGAAGTGTGTGATTTAATAATCGGTCCATCTATGTTATTAAAAGATGATTAAAGCACAGTGTGTATTTAACACAACCCTTGGAAAGAGTCAACAATTCGAGTTGATTTGGAAGTTGTTGGTGAAGCTTAAACAAAAATGAACCTAAAAAAACAATTAAAGCTTAATAGAGTTGTTACTGAAACTTAACACCAACAACACAAAGCCTTAACAACAATGTTAGAAAGCTTAACAACAACAGTCAAATTTTAACAACAGTTGTTGATGTTTTGATTCAGCAGATGAACCTTAACATTAGCAGCTCTTATTAAGGTTCAACAATTGCTATCACTAAGCTTTCTTTTGCTGTTAAAAATTCGAAAATGCCACCAAATGATCATTTACTTATAAAAATGTCACCACATTTTTTTTAGTCTTACCATCATATGTCGACTTAATTACAATAATCTCATTGCATTTTTTGAGCAATTTGATCAATTTTTCTATCAAGTCTAATGATCAAAATTACTTCTCACATTCAGACAAATTGAAAATTTCTCACAGGATCTCACCTTATTTACATAATAGTGAATTTTACAACTTTCACATTCTTAAAAATCATGTCAATAATCATTAACTTAGACGACCATTCATATAAATGTACACAACTAATGTATGAATTTTAAGGACATGAAAAATATGAATGAGTGTAAAATTCAAATATTATGTGTATGACGTTAATTTAAACATGATTATGAAAAAATAGTTAAAGTTTTATTATAGATGATACATTTGGATGCGTTTTATATCAACTAATATTCTTTTGAACCTGATTCTATCTATGTCAACTTCAATTACTACATTATTGAATAAAATTTAAGCATGTATATAATAATTATATGCAACTTACACATTCTAATTTATAAAATAAGAACTTTCATTCTATTATAGACGCAACCGAAACAAAATTAAAGAACAGACACAATCATAAACGTAAATAATAACGACTAAGTACTTAAAGAGAGAGTACTTATCATATCCATTTAACTTAGATCGTACAAGTACAAAGCACGTCGTTTACAAATATATTAAATTCATGTTGTACAATTTCAATGGAAATTCATCATTTTGAACTACAAATGTAACTTGTGGTTGAGGAAATTTTGGACAACGTGTCATGTTCATGTTCATTCACACTCGTAGCCTTGAAAGAATTCGAGAGCAATACCTTCACAAATTTTTATTCGGTCTCTAAAAATATATATATCAATGACCAAATTTCAGTGACAAATCTTTTTATGGTCACCAACATTTCGAATAGTGACCAAAATGAGGATTTTTCTTGTAGTGTAGATAAGTTTACTTGTAAATTAGTCCTCTTGTATACATATAAAAATTCACATTAGACCAAGAAAGGTAATATAAAATTCAAAAACTGACAAAAAAGGTAATGTAAAATTTTTTAGACTAAGAAAGAACATAAAAATCAAATTTGACAAAAAAGTGGTATTGATGACCAATTAAGAAGGTAAATTTTAATTTTATGCTTTTCTTTGGTAAAAGAATAATATTTGATTATTTTTCTTGGCCTAAAATTTGAATTTTATATCCTTTCTCGACCAAAATAGAATTTTAAATTGGGTCAAAAAAATTTTACAATACCTTTATTGTCAAATTTTGTATTCTATATTACCTTGGTAAATTTTCCTAGAGAAAACACACAATAAAATAAAAACCCATTAGTGAAAAAGTACATCATATAATTATTCTACTATATAAACAATTTTTATATAATTAATTAGTTGCAAGTATAAAAAGACATATGAAATCACACTTTCATTGCAAAACCTTATAACATTACAAACATAAACATGAGGTAATTTATTGATAGATGAACGCATGGACTAAAGACTTTAGGGATAAACTTCGATAACTGAATGATACGACTGAATATGTTTTGTGGTAAAACGAGTGAATCCAGCCTCGTGAAACAGATCAGACCATTCTTTCAAAGTCCGTTCTTTCCCTTTATTTGTGTGAGCCATCATCACCATGTCAAGCATCAATACCACGTCTTTGAACTTGTTATCTTCTTGACCGACAATCGACTCCACTATAATAACTTTTCCTGTATCTTGAGGGATAGCCTCTTTGCATTTTCTTAGTATCTCGACGCATTCTTGGTCTCCCCAATCATGTAGTAGTTTCTGTAAAAGTTAGGTGCTATTTGTTTATCTCGACGCATTCTTGGCCTCATTTGTTTTCTATTAAGAGACTCTAAAAAATGTCTGAAGTCTAAAATTCAGATCTAGGATTAAATTAAAATTTGTTTGTTTAGGTTAGACTTAAGAGATTGAAACCTCTGAATTTTCCTCTGAATTTTAAGAGGATGAGAGTTGTCTTAATTAAAATTAAGAGTCTCTTAATTTCAGATGTTAACGCTTCCTCTTAATTTCAGTTTTCAGACTTCAGACATTTAACCTCTTAAAAAACAAACAACACCCAAATGTCTGAAGTCTAAAAACCACATCTGAATTTAAGAGGTGGTCTTAAGATCTAAAATCTGAAATTAAGGATGATTTTAAGATTGTTTGTTTGGAGGATATAAAATTAGGGTTGTAAACTAAAAATAAAGAAAATACTCTCTTAACTTTTTTTTTCAGACCAAACTCTTCCTTTTAATTTTAAGAGGTAAATTTAAAGGTGTAAACCTCTTAAGTCTAAACCGGCCTAAACAAACAGTCTTAAGTACGTTATTATAGATCTGAAGTTTAGACTTCAAGCCTTTTTAAGATGCTCTTAATGGAAAACAAACGAGATCCTATAGTAAGCATACAAAAGAATTTTGTATCACAATTATAAGTTAAAAGTATCATATATATATGATGCAAAACTTATACTAATAATGGACTAACCATTAAATATGTAGCATCAGCTTTTGGAACATGTTCAAACATATTGCCTCCAACATGTTCTACACCTTTACATGCAGGAGCCACTGATACCACATGAGGCAGATCGAAGTTAATCCCTTTGATCCATGGACATGCCTCCACAATCAACCGTAGAGCCGTCCCATCACCACCACCAACGTCCACCACAGTCTTCAGCCCCTCAAATACCTCCGGACAACCCTTGACTATCGCTCCCACTGCCACCCGAGCATCACATGCCATCCCATCATCAAAGAGCTTACTGTCACCAGGATTCGCCGCTGCGAATCCCCATATATCATCGCCATGCGCTGCGCCAAACGCTGAGTCTTCGTTGCCCAACACTCGAGCACTTAACTTGTGCCATGGATCCAACAGGAACGGACTGTTCTCTAAAAGCACGAAATCAGCCATTTTACGCTTCGTTAAAAGATGAGACAAAGCGGTCTTTACATACCCAACAGATGTTTCGGATACGGGCTTTTCTTGAAATATCTTATACTGGATCAAGAACCTCATGATCCGATACAATGAAGACTCTGAACACCTGAGCTCTGATGCGAGCTCAGCCAGCGTCAATGGGGCTTCTTTGTTTTCTAGGATATCAGGTATCCCGAGCTCAATGGCACATTTGACAACAGCAGCGGGAGTGAAACCAAAAACGTATTTCCATATTTCTTGTTGCGCTGCTGCTTGTTCATCTTTGGATTTAATTTCCTCTCTTTTAGCTTCTGCAGCCATTTTCTTTATCACTCAAATAGAGTGTAAGAATATTGTGAGAGTTCGGGCTTCTTTAAATAGCAATAAAGCTTGTGTATCGCATTACGCATGTGTTGGTGTTTTGGGGCTTTGAAGTTATTATTATTATTTTTTTTTACAAATTTCATAAAATATAAAATCCGGGCCTTCAGTCCTTTACTCTTTTCAACTACCACAATACATCAACGTAACAGGCGTTAGCAGCGTTCAAACCAAACAGTGAAACCGAAAAATCAACTCTAACCATCAATCCCAATCGAAAAAACTGAAAACCAAAAAAACCGATGTGTGATGAGCGGATAACCTCCGAATGTGCATACATGTATAAAATAAGTTAAAAACCTTCATTATAGTTTACTAGTTTATGAACTCAAACGTGCATAATTTTTAAGTTTTAATAAATAAATGATTAGATAAAATGCATATAAATTAAAAATTAAGCCATAAAATGAAATATATATGATACATAACATTTTAAATAAATTAAATAATAATTTATATAGGTTATGCTGATGTTGTAAGTTAAGACATTTTTATATAGAATATTATATATATATATATATATATATATATATATATATATATATATATATATATATATATATTCTATGTAGGATAACTAATATTTAAATTAGATGTTTAAAATTCTGTTTTATAAAAATATTTTTTTATAAAAAAAGCGACTTTATTAAAGAAAATATAAATAAAAAGTAAATAATATAAATATATGAAGGATATAAAAAAGAAAGAGAGAAAACAATGAAGATTTTTTCTTCTCAAAATATCATTTGTACATCTTTTTATGATTATTCACTATCAAAAGCTTAAATAATTATAAAAATATCATCCTTTCTTTTTCATCTATAGATTTCTTTATCCAAAGAATCAGTGGCATTAGAGGCAACAGGCAATAGGGGCGACATGAGCACTAGAGGCGACATACTCTGTGTGTGGCCTCTAATGCTCGTGTCGCCCCTATTGAGTTGCCTCTAAAGCCATTAAAAAAACGCGGCCATTTTCCCCCCACCATATTCCCCCTAGACCCTTTAGGGATCTAGCCTCCCATTTATTCTTCTTCTGCACCCGACTGCCTCCATTTCTCTCTGTCTCTCTCGAACGCAGCTCCCCCAATGGCGACCTCTCTTTCAAATGCAGCTCCAACAACATCACTCACGAAAGGTACACAATCTTTTCTTCGCTCCCTTCTTTTGTGTAAACATGGTATCAGAGCGGAAAGTCTTGATTTGATTTCATTCGCTCTTCATTTCTTCCATTCTCTTAATTCTCGATAATCATGTCTCAGCTACAAAACAATTCTGGAAGTTCAAATTCTTATGATTGCTCAAGTCCTTATTACCTTGGATCTTCAGACAATCCTACGTCGATTCTAGTATCCAATGTATTCAATGGTGTAGGATTCATGGCTTGGAAGCGTTCAATGACGATTGCACTAATTGTAAAGAACAAATACGGCTTTATTGATGGAACAATCCCTAACAATCCCTCCACCGCCAGTAACATCTGAGAATTACTCTGCCTGGTTTCGTGTCAATTCCATGGTGATTAGTTGGATCCTTAACTCGCTGCAAAAGAATATTGCTGATAGTGTTCTCTTCTTTGCAAATCTGCTCATGAGATCTGGAAAGAATTAAATCAACGATATTCTCAATCAGATGGAGCCCTAATCTATCAGATTCAACAACAGGTTTTCTCTGTTTCACAAAATTCTGATGACTTCTCAACATATTTTACCAAATTATTTGGGATGAATTGAAACTTGTACAAGATATGCCTAATTATTCATGTGGAGCTTCTACTCATCTTGTTAAACTGGAAGATCAACGTTTGATTCAGCTTCTCATGTGATTAAACGACTCGTACAAAGCAATTAGGGCTCACATCCTGATGATGAAACCGTTACTTTCAGTCTCTACCGCTTATTCGATTATCATTCAAGAAGAACGTCAAAGGGAGATTTCTCATCCTTTTCTTGCCACTGAAACAATTGTTATGCAAGCTTCTTCTACTGATTCTAAGAAGACCTTATTTTTCAATCATTGTAAGAAACCAGGACACACGAAGTCCCACTGCTATCGTCTTCATGGCTTCCTTGTAAATTTCAAATTCACCAAATCCAAGCGTGATAATAACCGGTCTTCAGTTCACTCTGTTGCTTCTTCTCCTTCAATTTCTCAATATCAGTTTCAGCAACTCATTCAACTGATCAGTGCAAACAATTTGAACCCTTCTTCTACAGCTCATCAAGTTAATTCAATAGTTACTGATGGAGCTATGCTGAATGAAGGTATGATGATTTCATCCAAACAATTTATTACAAACATTCATCAATCATCTGCTTCATTACGAATTCATCAATCCTGGATTATCGATTCAGGAGCCACTAATCACGTGTGTTCTAATAAAGACTTGTTTTCATCTCTTACTAAATTCAGTCAGCCTCATTCGATTGGTCTGCCTAACGGATATACTACTCTTGTTTCATTTTCTGGTGATGTTAAACTTCACAATTCTATCACATTGCACAATGTCTTGTATGTTCCATGCTTCAAATACAATCTCCAATCGGTTTCTAAACTTGCTGCACAAATGAATACTTTCATTATTCTTACTGATAAAGCATGTCTCATGCAGGACCCTTTGTCAAAGAATGAACTCTCTCTTTGTATTCTTGGAACACGCATAAATGATTTGTATATACTTGATCAAGACATTGTTGATAGCCTTTCATTTCAATTTGATGTTCTGTTCTGAATTTTTGTAACAAGTCTTCTTCATATTCGTGTAATAAATCTTCTCTTGCAATGTCTGAAGCAATTGCCTTTGGAAAAACTCAAGATGTTGTCTCTTCTGTCATCAAACGTTCATGACTCTTGTGTTGATTCTTGTTTAATCCGTTCTCAAGCAAAACAACATAAGTTGTCTTTTCCAAAAAGCCAAACTAGTTCACATCAAGTTTTTGAACTTGTTCAGGTTGATGTTCGGGGCCCATACAAAGATCCCACTGTTGATGGTCACAAGTATTTTGTTACCATCGTGGATGATTTCAGCAAATTTACATGGGTACACATGCTTTCTCACAAAAGCTATGCTATGGCCATCATCAAAAGTTTTATCAATCTTGTTAAAACTCAGTTTGGTATTGTGGTCAAGGTAATCAGAAGTGACAATGCGTATGAACTTGGGTCTAGTAAAGAGGGAATGGAATTCTTTGCAACAACAAGCATTATTCATCAAAAATTCGTACCTTCCAGACCCCAACAAAATGGTCTTGTTGAGAGGAAACACAAGCACATTTTGGAAGTTGCTAGCACTACTACAAAACACATAAAGGAGCCCCATAGATATAGCTAGGTTTTATAAAAAAACGTTAAAAAACCGGGCTCTATTTGAACCCGTGTTTTTTCAATTTTTTTAGAGCCCGGTTTTATAGTTTGCAACCGGGTTATATTTATCAAGAATTCAGCAACCCCCTTTAAGTACAATATAACCCTGTTTTTCATTTACAGCCGGGTTTTAGGTTTATTTTGTTTCCCGCTCATTGGTTTCACTGTCCTTTTCCCCCTTTTGATTTTTAAGTTGCCCGAAAGAAGTGAGTGCCCATGTTACGTGCATTCTCCTTAGACTCATCAGTGCTCTCTTTCCTGGCTGCAAAAGGAACTCTCTCGATTGCTCTTTCTCTCGACTGCACTCTCTCAACGGTTGCTATCTCTCCCTCTCTCTCAGCTGCACACTCTCTCGGTGGCTATTACTCGGGTGCCCTCTCTATCTGTTGCTATCTCGAAGGCTGCCCTCACTCAAGGTGCATTTACGTTTTGTGAATTCAAGTTTCTTGTTCTCTGATTTCAAGTTTCATGTTTTGATATTTCGAGTTTCATAGATTTGTCTATGGCATAAATTAGGGCTAGAAATAGTGGTCTGCACATAACCATTTCGATGGTTATACCAAAGTCACAATGGTTTCATCATACACACGATCGAACCTGGAGATGTATATTTTGTTTTTTCCCTAGCTTTATTATCCTCATGGTATCTGCTCAGTTTGAAGAAACATGTAAGTGATTTTTTTTTTCTTTTTTGTGTTTAGTTTCTTGAACTAGAATTATGAATTCTGTCTATGAAAACAGAAGCTCACATGTATAGGTGGTACTATAAAAGTCCTTATAAAACTCATGATCCAAACCAACCATGACCCATTATTCTTTGGTTACAAGGTGGTCCAGTAAGTGCTTCATTTCATATATGTTTCCATTTCAATAATAGGTGGAATTGTGTTTGTGAATCGTGATGGTTGAAATGCAGGGTGCTTCAGGAGTTGGAATTGGAAACTTTGAAGAGGTAGGACCATTAGACTCTTTCTTGAACCATAGAAACTCTACATGGCAACAGAAAGGCAGATCTTTATATAATAGCAGAGTCCTATGGAGGAAAATATGCAGTCACTCTTGGATTGTCAGCTCTTAGAGCCATTAAAGCTGGAAAGTTGAAGCTCAATCTTGGAGGTATACATTATTCTGTATGTATGTACAGCTGCTATGTATGTACAGATGCTATTAAATATAGGTACACACACATATCTACTTTCTATTCGCCATACAATCTTTACAACAGCAACACTTAATTTAAGTTTAAGGGGGTTCCTGATTTGGTTTGTCTGAAACATCATCCGAGTAGTGAGTCTCAGACCTAACATCCTTTCATGCACTTTAGTTTCTAATTCCAACATACTAGAACAATATAAGACCTACTAAATTTCATGCATGCTGAAAATTTGATGTTTAACACTATATTTGAGTAGGGGTGAGCGACGGGTACCATTTTCCGAACCCGAACCGGTACCGACCGATACCGAATTAATATATTCGGTTTGGTCTTCGGTTTTTAAATTAGCTAAAATTCGGTATTCGGTACTCTCGGTTCGGTATTTGGTTTTTAAATTAGCTAAAATTCGGTATTCGGAACCGAACCGACACCATATAAAAATTATACGGTTCGGTATTCGGTTTTTTCAAAACTAATAATTCGGTTTCGGTATTTTCGGGATCGGTACCGAGCTCACCCCTATATTTGAGTTCCAATTTGATGAATTTATATCATCATTTGTCCGGACTTTAATCATAGAAATTGCCTTGTTGATTGCTTGATTGTAGTTCCTCTTAATTCTTGATCATAAGTTTGTTGATTTCTTGACAAATCCTTGCATGGATCATGCTAATTTGTAGAGAGAATTTTAGGTATCTAACCATGTGTTTTTTTGTGTTTGAGAAATAAACAGAGTAGTAAAAATGATTCATCACATTATTGTGATATGAGTTTTTATTTTTAAGATTTTGACTAAATCAACCATTCTTTACATTAACTACTAAACAGGTCCTGGGCAGCCCCTAGATTATTATTTTAAAAAAATATGCGTTTTGGACCAGGTTATTTAGTAAGAAACCGGGCTATATGTAAGTATTTTCCAAAACTTTATTACAAATCAGACCCGATTATCTAATATCAAACCCGGCTTTATTACTAATCAGACCCGGTTAAATATATAACCGGACTTTATTTGGGTTTATAATAAAGCCACCCCCATTCAAGCCAGGTTAAATAACCGGGCTATATTGTATATTTAACCTGGCTCTATTACACATTTTCTAGTAGTGTAGGGCACTTTATTTTCAATATGGGCTTGGTCATATTTTTTGGGGAGAATGCATTAAAACTACCATTCATTTTCAAACTCCATACGAGGTTCTTTATAAAGAAAAGCCACATCTTTCTTACTTAAAGGCTTTTGGTTGCCTTTGTCATGCTTCTCCCCCTCATCCTTCAAGTGGCAAATTTATGCCTAGAGCCATTAAATGCATCTTTATAGGTTATCCTTATGGTCAAAAGGCATACAAACTGTTAAACTTAGATACAAAGCAGATTTTTGTATCCAGACATGTTAATTTTTTTGAAGATGTTTTTCCATTGCATCTTACCTCTGATCATACATATCCTTCGGCTGATTCTTCTTATATCCCACAATCTATTGTTGATAATTCTTCATCAGATTCTTTGTCTCATCATGATCAACCCAATGTTACTATAGCCACTGATCAATCCACTGCTTTCCCTTTAAGACGATCAACTCGAAATTCTCATCCTCCTATCTATCTCAATGATTATGTATGTAATCATTTAGATAATCATGGTTTCACATCTGAATGTTTTCACACTCTTACCAATCTTTGCATTGGTCCTTCCACTGTTTCTCATGGGTGTTCTAAGTTTGCTTTTCATGTGTCTAGCATTCAACGTGAACATGCTTTCTATAGTGAAGCCAAAGGTCATTCAGAGTGGGAAATTGCAATGCATAATGAATTTCAGGCTTTAGACGCTAATCATACATGGGATATTGTTAAACTTCCCAAAGGAAAGAGACCCATCTCATGTCGTTAGGTTTATAAGATCAAGTATAAATCTGATGGATCTATTGAACGATACAAAGCTCGGTTGGTTGCGAAAGGATTTACACAGAAGCATGATATTGACTATCATGGGACATTTTCTCCTGTTGTCAAGTTTGCTACTGTTAGAGCTCTTGTTTCATTGGCTGTAAAAAGGGGCCGGAAAGTTCACCAGTTTGACGTAAATAATGCCTTTTTACATGGGGATTTACATGAAGAAGTTTACATGAAAGCATCACCTGGTTCCATCGCCTGCTTATGTTTACCGATTAAGAAAATCTTTATATGGATTGAAGCAAGCATCACGTCAGTGGTATGCTAAATTATCTGCTGCCTTACAATTTAAAGGTTTTAAGCGTTCTTTGAATGATCATTCATTGTTTCTAAAGCATGTGTATGGGAGCATTGTCATAGTTGCCATTTATGTTGATGATATATTAGTAAATGGTGACAATAGTAACGAAATATCTTCTCTGAAACAATTTTTGGATGATCAGTTCAAGATTAAAGATCTGAGCTACATTCATTTGTTTTTAGGCCTGGAATTCAATGCCACATCAGATGGAATGGTTGTTACTCAACACAAGTTCCTTATGGATTTGTTACAGGCCTATTCAATGTCTGATTGTACTCCGGTTTCTGCTCCATTACCAATGAATTTGAAGTTGTTGCCCAAGATGGATAGTCCATTGATTGAGCCTACTACTTATCGACAACTTGTTGGTAAGCTGAATTTTTTGTTACATACAAACCCTGTCTCTGATACCATGTTTACACAAAAGAAGGGAGCGAAGAAAAGATTCTGTATATATTGAGATATGAAAAATTACAATACAGAGAAAAAACTCACAGTTATATATAAGGACCTCTAACTTACTTTTGTAACAAACTAAACAAACTAACTAAGTAAATAGAAAGCAATACACTTGATGAAATCAACAGTTTCTCTCTTTCTTTGACTCTCGATCTCTATCTCTTCATGTACACACACTAACACCGAGGAAAAACACACACATACACAGTCACTCACACACCAAGAGAGAGAGAGAGAGAGAGAGAGAGAGAGAGAGAGAGAGAGAGAGAGAGAGACACACACCGCTAAACACACATCGAGACACACACCGGCGGAGACACGCCTACTGAGAAATGAAATGGAAAGTCAAGTTTTGAAGTCAAAATATTTTAAATATTTTGAAGTTCTCGGAAATATTTGAGTTCTCAATTAAATATGTCAAAATATTTAATAATTTTGGGAGGAAATATGTCAAAATATTTATAATTTTGAGTTCTCAGAAATATTTTAGTTCTCAAATATGTCAATGTTTTGGGAGGAAATATGTCAAAATATTTATAAGTTTGACCCTTTTTGGGCAGAAACATGTCAAAATGTTTGTAATTTTAACTTTTTTGGACAAGAAATGTCAAATTTTGATGTTTTGAAATGGAAAGTCAATGTTTTTATAAATCAAATTTTAATGTTTAAAGTTTCTAGATTAATTAGTAATCTGATTTTGTCAAAATGTAATATTGTTTTCTAAATCAAAATGTAATATTAGGGTAAAATTGTTAGTGTAGATATTTGATGAAAATGTTAGATTTAATGTGTGTGTACATATGTTAAGGGTTGATGGTGTTTAAAGTTGTTAGTGTGGATACTTAATTTTAGGGTAAAATTGTTAGTGTAAATATTAATGTGTTTTATTCGTATATTTTAATGTGTGGTATATATGTTAAAGTTTGTTGAAAATGTCTTTAATTTATTAATTAGTATAATTTAAAGTTATGAAAATGGATTTGTCGAATGATTATTGGACTGATTTAAGGAACATAATTTAAACTTATAAAGTTTGACTTTTGTGTCATGATTTAAAATTTATGAAGTGTGTGTTTGAGCTTAGGATACATAACCGTCCGAAATTGATTTAGAAATTAATTTTACATGATTGTTCATTTAAGAAATATTCGGTTATCATTTCCTCTTTGCTTGTATGTATAATATAAGGGTATGATTTATAAATTTCTAAAAATGACTAGCATATATATATATATTTATAAATTTCTAAAAATAACTAATATATATATATATATATATATATATATATATATATATATATATATATATATATATATATATATATATATATATATATATATTATGTGAGCATGTTTGAGCTTATAATACATACCAATCCGAAATTGATTTAGAACTCGGATTGTCCCCGTTTTGAGACTACTTTTTGATCACTTGATCTCAGTTAGGATGTGAATGTGTATTACATGCTTGTTTGTTTAAGCTCAAACACACTCTCGTCTCGGGGATGCGTTTTGACTTATCAATTTATAGTTTACTATGACTTTGTGAATATTCTATCCAATTTTCAGTTGCATCATGCTCTTGATAAAAGCTGGAGTACTATCCGAAACCGTAATGATCTTATGTTCCTACAAGGACTTGACTCTTTTATCGAGACATGCAAAGCACACATCGACAATAGAGGTCTAATCAGATGCGTGTGTCATAATGTCAAAACACTCTCTTTGTACCATTGTTACAAATGAAATTTCATATAGAAAGATATGGTGTCTTTCGACATTATTTTATTTGGACCTATCATGGTGAAAGTACAATTTGTACGGTATTAGATAATGTCGCTCCCAGCAACAACAAGATAGCTGACGTTATAGACGACGTTATGAGGGAATTAAACGAAAATGATACTAACAACGACGAAAAGAACTTAGATTCAGAGGGCATTAAACGGAAATGATACTAACAACAACGAGATTGCTGACGTTAACGTAGTTTTGTAGTTTGATTTTATATATGTTGATAATTTAGTAGTTTCATAATTGAAAATTTGTAGCTTGATTTATATATGTTGATTCAACCCTTCTTGAATGCATGCTAGTAGTTTGGTACTTAAAGTCTCGTAGACCGATGAATGCATGCTAGTAGTTTGGTACTTTGGTTTATATATATTGATTGTTTGAAACACATGTAATTTTGTAGCTTGGTTCATATATGTTGATGGTTCGATAGTTTGATAATTCGTAGATTTGTAGTTTAGTTTATATATGTTGATAATTTTGAAGTTTGATAAATGATAATCTTGTAGCTTGGTTTGCATATGTTGATAGTTTGAAACGTTTCGCTTTGGGTTAATATATGTTGATGGTTTGATAGTTTGATAAATCGTAGTTTTGTAGTTTGGTTTATAAATGTTGATAGTTTGTAGTTTTATTTATGTTGATATCTTGATAATTTTGTGCTCATATAATTTATATACGTTGATAGTCTGGTAGCTTAATGATTGATAATTTTGTAGTTGCTTTATATATGTTGATACAATCATTTTTCTAGTTTACTGGTTATCTAGTTATGATTGAGTCTATATACACTTTGATGATTGTTAGTTTAAATCAGTTTGGTTAATTATTGTACTTATTAATTTGTGTAGGATACAAATATTCTTGATGCACTTCTTAGTAATTCGGAGTCTAGAGCTAGACTAGAAGACATGTCTAGATCAATATCTATCCAAGCAACAATCAGTGGCAACAATGAGAGGAACGAGGGGGATGACGGGGACGATGGTGTCGATGATGACGACGGTGACGAATAGTTTAATTAGTCTTCTTGTTTTCTGTAAAATGACTTATGATATTGTTGGATGGTATTGTTGAATGACTTATGATACTTTGTGTATAATACTTTGTGTTTTATGATATTGTTAGATGTTATTGTTGAATGATTTGTATTTTTAAAAAAATTCTCGTTCTGAAAGGAAATCAGATTTTGAATTTAAAAAGAAAAAATAGGCATTAGAGACGACACAATACAGACAATAGGAGCGACATAAACAGAGGCGACTTATTAGGGGCGACAACAAAGTATTAGTGAGGAAGTATCAGGGGCGACTTATTAGAGGCGACGTGAGGCTATAGGGGCGACTTATTGGGGTATTAGGGGCGACTTGTGTCGCCTCTATTGCCCTCAAACCTTGTAGACTGGTTCTGATGTTCTTAGAAATATTCGAGTTCTCAAAAGAATCCTTTTCCATACATACACACACACACACACACACACATATATATATATATATATATATATATATATATATATATATATATATATGTATATATATATATATATTGAAACATCCGTCTTAATTATTTTAAACTTTTACCGAAGATCTGAAATAAACTGTCAGCGAAATACAGGATAACTAAATTTTTTTTGTCAATACAACATTAGGATAATAATGACATCATCAATATACATCACATGCAAACTTATTAGCTTGACACCACTAATTCCTCGGTACGTCAAACTACTAAGTCGCCAAAATAAGGTTTAAATCTTAAGAGTTGATAATAGAGGACATGCCAATAAAGCCTAAGGGTTCTATATAAACCCAATAATTACAGAACTGACCAAAACGCTAAAGTAGCTCTCTAGCAATGTCATGATGTGGTGTCATCGATCATAGTCCAGAACCGGATGCCGCTGCACCCTGTTAGATCCATTTTATAATTGATGAAATAAATAAGTCCAGGGTTGTTTTTGTAAATATAGTATATTTGTAATTTCGTATAAATAGAATTTTGACTTGTGTAGATGTCAACTCTGACATTATCATTTGTGGATTTTGCACGGATATCAGAGAAAAGAATTCTAGGGCTATAGTGCAGTGTATTTTCTTCTCATCTCTGTAATACGAATTTGGAAATCATAATCATTCGGTTAGTTGTTATTTTGTTTTCTTAAATGTTTCTTTATGATTGTTGATTGGATACACAAGAATTACAATTGGTATCAAAGCCTAGGAATGAATTTCTGATTGAAAAATTGAAAAACGGTTAATGTTATATCGCAAGTTTCAGAAAATTTAAAATCTCGAAGGGTTTTTGATTCAGTGATCTATTGTTTTTGATAAATGGATCGAAGGATTAGGTTTCAAAAACGGTCAGTTTGATCATAAGCTTAATCTGTAATTCCAAACACTTAAAAAGATTCATTGAATTTTCAGAAATTTTGAAAAACCCATTGTTCTTCACTGTTCTTGTGAAAATCAAGGGGTTTAATCGGTTTTTAACCTAAGTGTTTTCAGAAAAAGTGTTTGAAATCAAAAACCTTACCTTCGATTTCAAATTGGAATCAATTGAATTATTTTCACTGAATAGATTGAATTCTGGGCTTGAAATTTCAGAAAACTCAGAAAACTCGAATATCACATTATTTATGTTGCAATCGAGTTGAAAACTCTTTTTAATCGAGGTGCAAATAGTTATATTCGTGTTGATCATTCGATTCAATCGAGTTGATCACAGAATCAATCGAGTTTGTTATATTCGAGTTAACTTGAAGTAACAATCGAGTTGACTTGATAATTAACCGAGTTTACTTGAAGAATCAATCGAGTTGACATATTTTCAATTCGAGTTTTACAAAACCATTTTTCTGGATTTTAATTTCAATTCAAGTTTAATCAATCATCAGTCAATATCATTCGAGTTTACTCACAATTTGATTCGAGTTTACTCTCAGTTTTATTCGAGTTTACTCACACTTGATTCGAGTTTTACAGAAGTTTCAATCGAGTTGCATTCTTAATCTGATTGACTGATTTTTCTAGATTCGAGTTTGCATCTTAACAATTCGAGTTGATCACATTCTTTATTCGAGTTTTGTCATTCTTTGATCGAGTTGAGTTCATTCATTGATCGAGTTTCATCCACCACTCATTCGAGTTTGATCAACTTACATTGAAGTTGGATCAAATTTCTAAATTCAATCAAAATCTCATTTAAAAGATCTTGGAAGATTCCTGTAATTCAGTCAACATGTCCAAAGACGCACTAGCCATAGGGCCGGAAACAAAACCTCCAACCCTGTACCGAGGAGAATATGTACAATGGAGAGAAAGATTTCTTGAGTTCATAAGTTTCCACGACCTATCTGATGAGATGCTGAAGTCACTTAATGACGGACCGGCTGTGTTTCTTGAAACAATACCTGTTGTACCCACTGACAACCCTCCAATCCCTGAAAGAACGGTTGAGGTCACTAGCCTAACTGAGGCACAAAAGCGTAGAAAACTGGGGGACAAGACAGCTAGAAAACTGTTGCTAATATCCATACCAAATGATATATAAACCTGTCTGACAAATACCAAAACAGCCAAATCCATCTGGGATGAGGTTTGTAAGTTAATGAGGGGATCAGACAGGGCAGTAACAAACAGAGCCTGAAACAGTTTAATGACGTTTGAGAACTTCAAAGCTAGAGAAGGAGAACTGCTGGAGAGTACATATCTAAGGTTTGTCAGCCTGGTCAGTGAAATGAAAAGGAATGGTGTCACAAAGTCCAATTTAGACATCAATGTCAAATTCCTGCACGTACTAAATCCAGAATGGGAAAAGTACGCAATGATAATTCAGCAGACCAAAGATATTGAGGACATGGACTTTCATATGGTGTTTGAAAACCTTAATAACTACCAGGAAGTTGTTTTAAGGAAGATGTCCGGAAAGAAGAAAGCTGAAAAAGAAATAGTTGATCCTTTAGCATTGTTGGCAGACAAGAAATACAAATACAAGCTAAAGAAGGAGAAACGAGTAGTAGTAAGCAGCAGTTCAACAGAATCAGACTCATCAGATTCCTCAGCTGATTCTGAAATTGAGGAAATGAAGAAACAAATGGTCTTACTGACGAAGGCATTTCAGAAGAAGTTTTTCCGGAAACCAACCAACAACAAGATGAGATATAAAACAGGCTCACGAAAGTTTGAAAAGAAGGAAATATATGACAAATCAGGAGAGAGCAGTGGAAAGAAAGCAGACAAATATGATAAATCTAAAAAGTCAGCGAAGAAGGACTCAGAGCAAAAGTGCTACAACTGTGGCAAGCCGGGTCATTATGCTAGAGAATGTAGAATGCCTGTAGTTAAAAATTCAGAATAATACACTCGAAAGGCTCTACTAGGAAAGGAAAAGGAAGCTGGCAAAGCTCTAATGGCTGAAGATGATCACTGGCTCCAATTATCTGAGGACGAAGATATATTAGATGAGGATGCACACATCTGTCTAAAGTCTGAAGTTTTTTGCGATGTTAGCAGAAGATGAAGTTTGGGTAGGGTTGACGGATGAGGAGAAAGAAGAGAAAGAAGATGGAATTGACTGAAGAGGTAGCACTGATGGCAACAGGAGATGTTGGCGATAGCAAGGATAAGGAAAATGATGACTCAGATTCAGATACATTAGAGAGTTCAGAGACACCTGAGGTACAAACTAACTCTAATTCTGAAAATGATGACTCCTGTATACTAGAACAAAAACTAACATAAATGGCTTACATGTTAATGAAATTTGAAAAATTTTTAAAACCTGAAAAGAAGAATGTCCATTCCTTGGAAAACAAATTAAATCAAGAACATGCGTTAGTGTTAGATTTTTCCAAGGATAAGGCATTAGCGTTACGAGCTGTATTAGATCTACAAGATAAAGCAAATGAACTTTAAAGTCAAATCCAAAAACTGAATAGCAATATATCTGACCTAACAGAAAAACTGAATTTAGCCGAATTAGAAGCATCAAGTTATTCTGTAAAATATCATGCCATATTTGATGAAAGAACGAAACTTTACGAGAAAATTAAATCTTTGGAAGATGAGTTCATAAAACGAGGTCAAACAGATCAAACAATATGTTGGTACACCCTGTGTGACGATAGCAGTCTAATCGATCTGCGTTATGATTTAAGTAATATTCCGAATATTAACAAGTGTTATTGATATATATGTTTAATATGTGTTTGTCGGTTATTGATTGTGTGTTTGAACTTGATGTACATATTACAAGAAGTTCAAACATAAAAGTCAAAGAGTATGTCAAGCATAAGTTAAAACATAAGTTTCATCACGTAAGTGTTTAAGTGTATAGGTTAGATTCGAATTGCATAAAAGGATACATTCGAATCTGTGATAGATTCGAATGAGTCCTTAGATTCGAATAGGCTAGATTCGAATCTGTCAGATGGACAGATTCGAATGAGGCCTTAGGCCAGATTCGAGGTTGGCCCACAACAGACTCGAATCAGGGCCTATAATTAGGGATAGACTCGAATCATTAGCAGACCTTTGGCAGAATTCGTGAGGAATTAAGCAATAGGCGATCTCGAGTTTATCAGCTAGGTGAGTCCCGTTTCGGAGAGAATTAGTACGTAGGATCGTTCGTGTGTCGTTCGTTCAGCGTCTAATAGTCTCCGTGTTTCCGTTGGTTGAGAGTTGTCCGTCTGACCGTCAACGAGGATTCCGCACTCGTTAACGGGTCCGCGTCTAGATAGATCTGTCAGTGGTAGACCTTACAAGTGGATCACGAAGTTGGGAAGGCCAATGCACCACCTAAGCTGATGAAAGTTGAGGATTACTACTGGTGCAAGGATAGATTCACGGATTTTGTACGATTCAACGATATGCGCATGTGGGTGTGCATTGATGAAGGGTACATTCCACCAGTATCTGAGGTAGAAGGCCGTCAAAAGGTTCTGTCATATCAAATGATGAAAGAAGATGACAAGAAACTATTTGAAGCCGAAAACAAAGCTTTCTCTATTATCCGAATGGCGTTACCTCAAGATATCTTGCACACATTTCGGACTCAGAGGACGTCGAAAGAGCTTTGGGAGTCTCTTCAGAAACGGTGTGAGGGTAATCCACGGGTACGTAGAAAGCGTACTGAGCTGTTGACCCAACAGTTTGCAATCTTCAAGGCTCTTAAGGATGAACAGTTGGATGATATTATCACACGATTTTATCATCTGATAACAGAGCTTGAAAGTCATGGCATTGAGTACTCGGACAGTGACAAGAACAATAAGCTTCTTGATGCCCTACCAGCCAAATGGGCTATGTACGTGGCTATGATTAAGCTGAATGAAGATAAATACTATGCTCAATCGCTGGATGACATCGTGGGAACTTTGAGGGCATATCACTTCGAAATGATAAAGGCTGAGACTGATTATGAGCAAGTCCAAAATCCGGCTATGTATTTTGGAAAGACATCAAAATCATCAGTGACAGCTGATCAGAAGAGTGCTACATCGTTTTTCACCGGAGAAACGTCATCGCCACCAGAGTCCGAAGACTCTCTAAATCGCGCGTTCTTAGGGTTGGGAAGATCGGAAGAACCGCAACCTCAAGTCAATCAGGCATCTACAAGTCAGAACTATTCAAAGATGCCAATGAGCGCAAAGTCGGCGGAAGAGCATCTGAATCTGCTTGCTTCGTTTGTGGCCGCATATGGAAATTGCGTTCAAGGGAAGATCAATGATCCGGCTCTTTGGGATGAAGATTACGATCAGGTCAACCCTGATGACTTAGAGGAGATGGATCTTAAATGGCAACTGGCCATGGTAACCCAGAGGGTTAAGAGATTCATAAAGAGAACTGGGAGGAATCTGCAGATGAACAACAAAGGGATAGGATTTGATAAGTCCAAAGTCAAATGCTACAACTGTCAGGGATTGGGACATTTCGCGAGGGAGTGTCAAAGACCGAAGGTAGAGACATACCAGGGGCAGAGTCAGCATCAAGGACAGTACCAAAATCAGTCCCAACAGAGATATCTTCCGAGTTCTTCATCTAGTCAAGCCAATCTAGCGGGTCTGATATCCAATGTCACTTCTGACAGACAGCTAGATGGTTCGTATGACTGGAGTTCACATCCGGAGTCCAATGCTAGAGCTTTTATGGCTGAAGTTACGGAGAATGGTTGTGATGAGGATGAGCAGACCACAAGGGACAGCAGTCCGATGTGGGTAGAGAAAGCGAATGATCAGACCGTGCTGGAGTTTGCTGCTCAGATGGCCAACGTGGAATCTGATAACTCTAAGGTTAGTCTTTCTAATTCTCTATTTCGTGATTTATGTGCTTTATGTGTTAGTTCTAACGATAGGTTAAATCTAGTCTTAGACTCACATAAGACCATAGCTGCTCAAAATGAAAACTTAAAAATAGAAATGCTAGCCTAAATGATATAAAGCAGGATTTAAAGGAAAAACTTAAGGCTGATGCTCAAGATGTAATCGTTCTAAAAGACAAACTGAGTGAGCAGTGTGTTAGGATAGAACTTATGTATGAGCACGTAGAAGCCTTGACTAAAAGTCTGAAAGACAAGGACATAGAGCTAGCCGAGACCAAGGTTAAGGTAGCCGAGGCAAATAGCAAGCTGGAAAAGTTTAGGAATTCGAGCCTAAACCTAGGGAAAGTCTTAGATGCCCAAAGACAGTCTAAGAAGCCTGTAGGTCTAGGTTTTCACGAAATTCCTCCACCTTTCAATGATAACTATGTGCCTCAACCTCAGGAGAAAACTGACAAGTCAGTAGTTTTAGAGGACCTACCTGAACCTACACCTGAGCCTAAAGTTGAAAATACACCTAAGGTGGACGACTCTACTGTCAAGGTCAAGAAAGTGAAATTTGTGTCTTCCTCCAGTGAAACACCTGCAGGAAAACAGAAAATTTCATGGGCTGACCAGGTCGAAGAGACGGACACTGTAGATGTACCAAAGGCAATAGACACTAGTGAGACACCTAGATCTAAGGGACCAACCAAAAAGTCCATGGATAAGATGTCTTGCTTTAGATGTCATGAGAAAGGGCATGTTGCTTCTCACTGTCCAAATAGGAAAGCAGATCTTACCCCTAAGACAGTGAATCCAACACCTGTTAAGCCCTCACCAACCGTGGCAAGCAGCAGTAGTTCTCAGAGTACCGAGAAAACTGTGCAGGCCGCACCAAAACCTGTTGTGAAACAAACACCGGTTAAGGTTGGACCAAAAGAAGTGGTTAGGACAAATTCACCGAATCGTGTCTTTAATCAATCTAGGTCAGCACCTCAACAAGTCTATAGGAGCACCACACCTAGCAGGTCACACACTCCAGTTAGGTCACATACTCCTGTAAGACAATATGTTCCGGTAAAAGCTCAGGGATCACAGTCTGAAATGCATTATAATAAGACTTATTCTAGAGCACCACAACAAATGCCTACTCAAAGGCAAAGAGTGAATCTAAATCACTCGGCACCACAACAGAATTCAGTTCAAAGGCCCAAGTCACCTGAAAGGCGAGATGGGTACTTGAAAGAGTTCAAGTATGTGGACGAGAATGGTATTACCAAGTCAGTCATGGCTTGGGTTCCCCGTGATAACTAACCTATTTTTCTTTCATGTGCAGGAGATAACTACCGGTCCAAACAACAAGTGGTTCGTCGACAGTGGTTGCTCCAGGCACATGACGGGGGAAAGAAGTCTTCTCACAGACTTCAAGGGGGGTAATAGGGGATTTGTATCATTCGCGGGCAACAAAGGAGGAAATATCACTGGAACTGGAGAAGTCACTAATGGGACGATTACATTGGATCAAGTTTATCACGTTGATAAACTGGTTCATAATCTCATTAGTGTCTCTCAAATCTGTGATAAGAAGAACTCGGTGTTATTTACTGACACTGAGGCGTTAGTGCTCAAGCCGGGATTCAAGATACCTGAAGATTGGATATTGATGCGGGCTCCAAGGAAGAATGACTTGTACATGCTCGACATGAACAAGCCAGATAATTCGATGGGTCCGATCTGCTTACTATCAAAAGCTTCAGAGACAGAATCGGTTTTGTGGCACAGACGCATGGCTCACTTGCACCTAAGGAAAATGAACTACATAACGAAGAATGGTTTGGTGCAAGGTGTGCCTTTGAAGAGCTTTCAATTTGAAGACAAGTGTCTACCGTGCATGAAGGGCAAGCAACATAAAAAGACACACAAGTCCAAGAAGCTGAATTCCATAACCTCGACATTCGATTTGTTGCATATGGACCTTTTCGGCCCAATCAACAAAAGGAGTATTGGAGGTAGTTGGTTTTGCTTAGTTATCACCGACGATTACTCACGTTTTTCATGGGTTTTCTTTTTAGGTACGAAGGACGAGACGGCTACAAAGCTCATCGGGTTCTTAGACCAAGTGGAGAATTCCTACGGAACAAGGGTTAAAAATATACGTAGTGATAATGGGACTGAATTTAAAAACTCTGTAATTGGTGTATATTGCCTATCAAAGGGCATCGTGCATCAATTCAGTGCACCATATGAACCTCAACAGAATGGGGTGGCCGAACGTAAAAACAGAACATTGATTGAGGCTGCAAGGACTATGCTTTCGGATTCAAAGCTTCCTACCATGTTTTGGGGGGAGGCAGTGAATACCGCGTGCCATATTTTAAATAGAGTCCTTACAGTCAAATCATTGAACAAAACATGTTATGAAATTTTGAATAAACGGCCACCTAACTTAACTGGATTCGAACCGTTTGGAGTACCATGCACACTTTTAAGGACAAAACATCAACCGAAGTTTGGTGAAAAGGCTGACGAAGGATACTTCCTAGGTTATGTGCCAAACTCACCAAACAAACGGGTTTTTAACAAAAGGAATGGTACTGTGGAGATTGTGTATAATATTGAAGTCACAAGTTATACACATGAACCCCAAACTGGTCCGGAATGGATATTTGACTATGATAAGTTATTTGAGTCATTTAACATTCCTTTGGATGATACTGCAGGGACAATTGATAAAGACATGGCGACGTTGCACCTAAATGACGATGGCCATATTTTTCCAAGGACCACGTTCGAATCTACGTCCGAGCCTACTGCGACTGTAGATGGGTCTCCAGAAGTTGCTAATCCAGAAGAACCTACCACTGAGAATCAGACTCAAGCATCGAGTTCCAACTCTGAGGAAAATGTCCGTGAGGAGGAAAATGTAGAAGCTGAGCCTGTTCCCCCATTAGGTGAAATAGGATCCAACTTAGGAGATAATCTAAGGGTAGACGAAATAGAGACCTCTAGGATTAACAAGAATCATCCTATAGATAGCATCATAGGAAATCCTAACGAGGGTGTGAGGACTCGGAGTAGTGTAAATAACAACACCGTGTTGTTGTCGATGATAAACGACTCCGAGGCATATCACACATGTCTATATTCGTGTTTCATATCGCAAGTAGAGCCCAAAAATGTGCAAATGGCACTTAAGGACAACTCCTGGGTTGAAGCGATGCAGGAAGAACTGTCACAATTTAGGAAACTAGAAGTGTGGGAGTTAGTTCCGTTACCTCGAGGGGAGATTGCAATAGGAACCAAATGGGTTTTTAAGTGCAAGCGAGACGATCGGGGTATAGTCACGCGCAACAAGGCAAGATTAGTTGTAAAGGGTTTCAACCAAGAGGAGGGAATCGATTACAACGAAGTGTTTGCACCAGTAGCAAGGTTAGAAGCAATTAGGTTGTTTTTAGCTTTTGCCTCCTTCAAAGGATTTAAAGTATATCAACTGGACGTTAAGAGTGCTTTCCTGTATGGGAAAGTGAAGGAGTTGGTCTATGTAGAACAACCGCCCGGGTTTACAGATCCAAAATATCCTGATAGAGTATATCGATTAGATAAGGCTCTTTATGGATTACATCAGGCACCTAGGGCATGGTATGAGACTCTATCCAACCATCTTTTAGAAAATGGCTTTGAGAGGGGTAGGATAGATAGTACTCTATTTGTGAAGAGAAAGGGAGATCATTTTATCTTGGTACAAGTGTACGTAGATGATATCATTTTTGGATCATCAGACGAACAGATGTGCAAAGATTTCGAGAAGGTGATGAAGTCGAAGTTTGAGATGAGTGCTATGGGGGAGTTGAATTTCTTTTTGGGGTTACAAGTTGACCAGAAGAAGGAAGGCATGTTTATCCATCAGACCAAGTATGTCTATGACATATTGGAACGGTTTGGGATGGAGGGAACAAAGTTGACTGCCCATTTTAGCACGCCGATTCAAGTGAATCACAATCTCGGGCCGGGTACTGAAAGTGATACCGATGTGGATCCGACTTTATATCGGGCCATGATTGGGTCACTTATGTATTTAACTGCTTCAAGACCTGACATTATGTTTGCTGTTTGTATTTGTGCAAGGTTTCAAGCGAATCCGAAGGAGATGCATATGAAAGCTGTGAAGCGGATTCTACGATACCTCAAGTCGAAACCGAAGCTGGGACTTTGGTATCACGCGGAGGGAGATCTAGAGTTGGAAGCGTTCACAGATTCTGACTACGGAGGATGCAGCTTGACGCGCAAATCAACGACTGGAGGTTGTCAGTTCCTCGGAGGGAGACTGGTATCCTGGCAATGCAAGAAACAAACTTCGGTAGCCGTGTCAACGTGCGAGGCCGAGTATGTTGCTGCTGGTAGTTGCTGTTCACAGGTTTTGTGGATACAACAACAATTGCGGGATTACGGTTTGGCTTATACTCAAACTCCAATTAGGATAGACAATCAATCTACTATTGCGATAACAAATAATCCAGTTAAACACAGTAAAACAAAGCACATTGACATAAGGCATCATTTTATTCGTGATTGTGCTGAAAAGAATTTGATCAAACTGGTTAAGGTGGCAACTGAAGATAATAATGCTGATTTATTTACCAAAGCGTTTGATAAGTCACGTTTTGAGTATTTAATTCAACTTAATGGAATGCGCAACCCAGAGTAAATTGACCTTAGTAGTATTTTATTTCCTTTTATAGTTGTTATATTTCTTTCTTTTTAGTGTAGTCTGCTAATTTAGGAAAGTTTCTAATTTAGGAAAGTTTCTATTTTTAGTAAGTTTCTATTTTTAGTAAGTTAGTAGATTAGCTTAGTTTAATGCGTTTTGCTATGAAAAACAAAAGAAAAAAGAGAGAAAATTACAAAAATACAAAAAAAAGAGAATATCAGAAAAGGAGTTAAGTCTTAGATACATAGGTCAAAGTGACGAAAATTAGCACCGTCGTTACAGACTCTAAGTGTTTAGGCTTTCACACATAATGCAACTAAATCCTAAGTGTTATACTTTATTTAGTTTGATGTGTTGGTAGGCATAATACATATAGGGTATCTAAAGGCTAATAAAATATTCTAGAAAAAGTCAAACGTGTCACTAGCTTAGATGTATGACCAATCGGTCTTAATTTTTATGTACAAGACATACAAACATTGAGTCTAAATGAGGTATGCAAACTTTCTGGGGATGTATAGCAACATCAAATACGTCTGAAAATGGAAAGAATAGAAATATCATGAAAAACTGAGAGTCGAAAACATGCAACTCTGTTGTACGTAAGTACAGACCTGTTGTCTCTGTTTAGATTCGGGTTAGCAGACATGTCGCTTTGTTGTACGTCAGTACAGACCTGTCACCGCTATCTGCTAACTTTAAAGTTAAACCTTAAGTCGAACTAAGACACTTTGTTGTATGAGAATACAGACCTGTGTCCGATGTTTGTCTTTTAAAGAAAGTTTGCAAATACCAACAAGTTAGAATTTTGTCTGTGTGCCTTGATCATAAAAGTATGTCTATGTCTGAGTCACGTAAGATAATTTCCTGATAAATAAAAAGGCCAAGGGATATTCCGAAATGTAGAGTGTTTAACAGGGTAAAATACCAACAATCGGCTAAATGGGTATGTCACGACAAACAATCAAAGGAATCAAAAATTCCTAAGTGTGAAAGTTTAAGTACTGAAAGTTAGTATCGGACATCGCTATCTGATTGAACCTTTCTTAGACTATACTCACCAAAAATATGTTGTTTGGTATTTAGCTTAGCTTGTAAATTTATTTTTATAACTTAAGTCTAGATTAAATTTTTTAGTCAAAATTTTATTTTACTTTAATTTTATTTTTACCTTAGCTTATTTTATTTTATTTTATTTTAGTTTAGTTTAATTTTTACTTAGGTAAAAGGTCAAAAGTTACTGAGGGTGCATTCAAAGTTGGATAAAATATACAATGCGTGAAATATCTGAGCTTAGGGTAAAAGATTTGGCATAGTTTATCTGGTTACACTACACAGTAGAAAATAGTTGGAAAAAGTTGAAATTATTTCAAAATTTCCGAAATTTTTCTAAGTGTTGGAAATTTCGAATCTAAGACAGACTCGAATGTGAGATACTTCGAATCTGTCAGTAGACTCGAAATTACATAGACTCGAAGGTAGTTAGTATATAAAGGTCCACAGTGAAAGCATTTACTTCTCACTATTCTCGAATCTGATATCTCGAATCTGTTCTGGCGATCTCGAATCTAATCTCGAGTCTATCGTATTTCCACTAAACGACATCTCGTCGATTCTAAAGCTTTTGTGTTCGATTCTAACTTCAAATCTAGGTATAAGCAACATGATTGTACAAGATTTTGGTGGTTTAATACACAAATTTGGGATTAAACATCACATTTTGATGTTTTATAGGTCAAAATAGGGTTTTTGCAAAATTACCAAGTTTGGACTAATAAAAGATCAAATTAAAAGCATAAATCTATGATTAGAACCTAGTTGAACTAATGTATGTGATTTGCTACGTTCAAAATGGTTAAAATCTTGGATTTTTGTTGAAAAAGGGGAGTCGGCCTTTCGAATCTGATAATGGTTTCGAATCTGATCATGGGTTTCTCGAATCTATCAATAGATTCGAGATGACCAGATATTCGAATCTGTCCATCAGACTCGAATAGGGTATATTCGAATCTGTCCATTACATTCGAATATGGGCACTTCGAATCTGTTACTCTCGATTCTGTACTTCATTTATTTTGTTGAATTTAAATTTTATTAAACTTGTGAAAATTTAATTGTGTTAGATTTTGTATTTAATCAAATACAAGATAAAACAAATTTGAATTTAAACAAGTTTATTGATTTTTAATAATAATCTAACAATTTTATGTATTGTGCAGATATGGCGCTTCGTGCTTTCGTCCCTAAGCACAATATGGTTCTTAATCCAGATAATCATATCCCTGAGGCGCAGGGTTTTCGTGAAGTGTTGGACTTCTTAGCTGAATCCAGAATTAGCTACGCTTTGTTTCAGAACATTCCGATTGTAATCTCATATGTGCGGCAGTTCTATGATCACTTACAAGTTGACTGCTCTGTCACCCCGACAGTGCTGAGAACAAGGATCGCAGGGCAACCGTTGGTATTCTCTGCCGATATGCTGCGTCAAGTGTTGCAGCTAGGATCTGAGGAAGAGGAGTCTGGGCCTATTGATTTTCCACTAAATATTAGGCAAGCGGCTTTTCAACGAATGGGTTACAGTCTAGATGTAACAAAGTCGTCATATATGAAGAGTGGCCTGATTGGGCAATGGCGTTTCTTGGTCCATGTCTTCATGGTCTGTTTTGCACCGAAGAAAGCTGGATTTGATTACATTGTATCAAAAATCCAATCAGCAATGATCGCGATGGTGTACAATAAGAAGTTTAGTTTCTCGCAGCTGATTTTCTCAGAATTTATTCATCAAATCACGGCTCCTGAGAGAGAAAGGTTCCTGTTGTATCCGAGGTTCGTGATGATGTTGATACGTCACTTTTTGCCAAGTCTGCCACAATCGAATGATTCTTTGAGCGTAAATGTAATGGAAAAACGCATATTTGCTGATTGTTCCTCACACCGAGGAAGATTGGCTGTTCCTACTGCTCGTCCGTTGTTTGGAGCTATCTTAGACAGGAACTTTGTGGCACCTGATAATGCCAACTGGGCATGTGAAATAGAAGTTCAACAGCAACAGCAACAGCAACAGCAACAGCAACAGCAACCGCATCAGCAACCGCATCAGACTCGTGTTCGTCCACGTGATCCAAGGCGAAGACAAAGAGATATTACAACTCAGTCTCAGGCGTCTAGGCCTTCTACGAGTCAGCCAGAGCCAGAGGTACAGGAAGCAGGGCCTTCAAGTGCCAATCCAGAAACCGAGCAAATAGCCCAAACATTGGAGGAAATATGGGCTTCGGGTCCACATGCAAATGAAGATGTTGCAGCAGCATTGGTGGATGAGCTGCTGAGTCCGCCTGGAGATAATGATGATATATTTCGTGATGTTGACGAATATGAGCCAGAGGGGGCTGAGGCAGGATTGACATCTTCGGAATCTGAAACCGAATCAGATGAAGTTCATGAGGTGGTAACTACCGAAACTGGAAGTCGTTTTGAGACTTATGGTTCTAGATTGATTGTCAATCAAGGTGGTTCGAGGAGGAGAGAGACCAGGGAATTGGAGGAGTCCGATTATGAAGAAGAAGAGATTGCTACGTTAGTGACGAGGCCACGCGCAAAACGTCATAGATTTATGCAAGGGTCGTCTTCAACCTCGGAAGCACAACCAGAAACCTCTCAAGCCCAAACCCAAGCACCAACCACAGATTCACCATCACCGCCACCTCAGCAACACGAACCCTACATTCCGCCACCATTCAATCCTTCTCCTCTTCAGTCCATTCCATCTATGCCAGAAGCATACAATGAAAATCAAAGATTTCTGCAGCTGAAGAGTCGAGTTGATTTTCAGCACGTTCAAATTATGACTCTCACTAAAGCAGTTGGTGAACTCCAAGAACATAACGCTAATCTGGATAAGGAGAATGCTGAGTTGAGAATGATTATTGAAGGTGTAAGAGATGAAAACACTGAGCTTAAATCTTTTGTCACTGATCAGTCATCCGAGATCCGAGCAATGAGGTCCCTCATTGAGCAGTTAATGAAAAACCTTCAGGCTCAGGGGGAGACGTCGTGTCATGATCAAGTAGTACAGAGTCAGAGGGACGATGATGAAGATGATAATCAAGGCAATGATCCCAGCTCTCAAAGACAGGATGAGCCAGTAGATTTTTCTACTGCTCAGGCTGCTCAATCTCAGGGGGAGCCAAGTCAAGCAGAAGGTGAAAGAGGAGAGGCTAGTTCTTCAAGGAATTTAGACAGCGACATGATCGATGCGCTGAAAGATATTGAAGAAGAGCTGATGGAGTTTGATTTTGAAGATGAAATGGAAGAGTTGGAGGAAGGGGAATTTATTCCAGATGATGTTGTTGACTGGAAATCTGACGACGAAGTGATAGAGGATGAAGACGATCAAGTTAATGAAGTTATTGTCAATTCACAACCAGTAACGGAGCTATATGAAGGACAAAATCATAATGTGATTGACATTGACTATATCAAAGTAGCCTCAGTCGAGGATAATGAACTTGAAGAGGCCGAGATGGAGCCATCTAGGACTGACTTGATCAATCTTTGGTTCAAGAAAGAGGAAAAGAAAGAGAGTTTGAAGATGAAGAAGAAGATGAGAGTTCCAGGTGCTGGGAACTTCTCAGGAGGCATTATTAGCTGGTTCTTTGACAGAGAACTGCAGCTGTTCATTTTGAAAAGAAGAGATGGACTTCAATACTTGAGGCGGACACTGAAAGCTTTTAATTCTTTGCCCAAGATTGAAGTTAAAGAGTTAGCCTGGAAGGAGCTTATTAATATTGGAGATGATCCTTACGCAAACGTTATTGAAAGAATTATCAGGAAAGAAGGGCGATCAGGCAGATTTGAGAGGCTTAAGCCGAGATCAGGCAAGAGGGTCGAGGATGGATCAAGAATAGATCCTCATACTGGAAGACCTTGGGCTAGAATGATCTACAAGCCAGTCAAATGCTTGAAAAGAGTGCCAATAAAGCCAATGCCACAAAATGTTTTGAGCAACATGAAGTGGTGGTACCTGGAAATTGATACTGCTGAAGCTATAATGGAGGATCAAGACGAGCAGGTAATTTTGAAGGTATACGACCCACTACATTTGATAAACCTATCTAAGGACGACCTGAAGAAGCTTCACGATCAGCCTATATTCTTCACTGAACCATGGAGATCTGAAGCCAGGAAGTTCCAAAAGGTAGTTAAAGTTTGTATAGATGCAGGGTTATATGCAGGTAGTAGCGTCTATAGCTCTAGTACTTAAATTTGATATAATGTAAATAATTAGAAGCTATCGTCAAGGGGGAGTCTGTTGGTACACCCTGTGTGACGATAGCAGTCTAAACGATCTGCGTTATGATTTAAGTAATATTCTGAATATTAACAAGTGTTATTGATATATATGTTTAATATGTGTTTGTCGGTTATTGATTGTGTGTTTGAACTTGATGTACATATTACAAGAAGTTCAAACATAAAAGTCAAAGAGTATGTCAAGCATAAGTTAAAACATAAGTTTCATCACGTAAGTGTTTAAGTGTATAGGTTAGATTCGAATTGCATAAAAGGATACATTCGAATCTGTGATAGATTCGAATGAGTCCTTAGATTCGAATAGGCTAGATTCGAATCTGTCAGATGGACAGATTCGAATGGGCCTTAGGCCAGATTCGAGGTTGGCCCACAACAGACTCGAATCAGGGCCTATAATTAGGGATAGACTCGAATCATTAGCAGACCTTTGGCAGAATTCGTGAGGAATTAAGCAATAGGCGATCTCGAGTTTATCAGCTAGGTGAGTCCCGTTTCGGAGAGAATTAGTACGTAGGATCGTTCGTGTGTCGTTCGTTCAGCGTCTAATAGTCTCCGTGTTTCCGTTGGTTGAGAGTTGTCCGTCTGACCGTCAACGAGGATTCCGCACTCGTTAACGGGTCCGCGTCTAGATAGATCTGTCAGTGGTAGACCTTACACAATATATTTAAATCGACCTAAAGATACCGAATTTTATAATTCTAAATCAGGTTTAGGTGGGACTAATCCTAAATATCTGACAAAAGCAATTTCAAATTCACCTACTTTATATGATGTCAGATACATGAATTTAGGATTACAAATGACTTTTATGAAAACTTCGGATGAAATAGAATCAAATGAAGATTCAAAAAGGTTGAGATCTGATAAAATGCAGAATACTGTTGATTATAACAGAATAGATGAATCTTATCAAAATTCTGGCATTGATGAGGAGTATATTCAGACGTATTCTGATAAGGATTTGTCTGAAAATACTACTCATTCTCAAAAGCCATATTTACCAAATTCAATTCTTGAGAAGATAAACTCTGATCTTGAATTGAAAAACAAAACTTTTGAGAACGAAAATCAAAATCTTAAGGCTGAAATTAAATCTTTGGAAATAAAGCTACATACTCAGTTTGAAAACAAATCTCAATCAGATGAAAAACCTTCAATTCAACTTGATTTTATTGATTCTGAACAAGATTTTGATCTGTATATGAACTCGGACTTTAACTCATTGGAAGAAATGTTTGTCAAAATAGATGAATTTGTTAAACCATTACATGACAAACAAATTGAAAAACCTAAAGAACTTGTTAGTATTCTGAAAAGAATATCTACAGATTCTAAGGATACATCTGACACCTGTTTTACAACTGAAAAAGGAGAAAACAAAAGTTCATTTTGTGACTCCTACATATGAAAAAGGTGAAACATCTTCCTCAAAGGACTCTATTGCACAGAAGGTCCATAACTCCAAAGGTAAGAGAATTTTACAGGATAAACATATTTCCAAAACGAGATATGAAAAACAAGAGTTTAAGACGAGTGGAGAATCATAGAAAGTATTGTTACCAAAAGGATTAGTCAATTTGAAATATTTGTCTGTAATAATTTTACTAATAAACGATGTAATAAATACGCTCGGACTGACTTACTTGCTTTAAATTCTGCTTCTTGTAATCCAATGCATGCTAAATCTGATAAGTTCGTTCGGTTACCAAAGAAAAAGGTTCCTTCTTTTAAACATGAAAAAGGTTCCAAAGCAGCAAATTTCAAAATCAGTTCCACACCGAACTGTACAAAAATGGATACCGAAACGTACTGTACAAAAGTGGGTTCCTAAATTAAAAGAATTATCTGATGAAAAGATAAATATAAAACCACATGATTTACCGAAATCCAAAGTACCCAACTATAAGTGGGTACCTCACGTTTTATTTCGTCTTATAGGTAAATCATGTGTGGCACCTTGACTCCGGCTGCTCAAACCATATGACCAGACAGAAAGAAACTCTCACTAACTTTGTTGATAAGTTCTGTGGGACGGTTCGTTTCGAAAATGATCAATTCTGTCCGATCAAAGGATATGGGAGTCTTGAGTACGACAAGATCACGATACAAAAAGTCTTCTACGTTGATGGTACGACAAAGGATTAGAGGTCAATTTCAAAGTGAATCGGTGCAACATAAGATCAGGAGAAGGGAAGAAGATCCTTGCAGGGAATAGGAAAACAAATCTGTACTCGATAGACCTAGCCTCAATAAATCTGAAGAAAGATGTTTGCTTATTATCCAAAGCAACATCTAAAGTTTCTTGGCTATGGCATCGCCGCCTTTCTCACTTGAATTTCAAAGAGGTAACCAACCTTGCAAAAGGTGGGTTAGTCAAAGGACTTCCAACTCACAGATTTCAAAAAGAGCAGTTGTGTGCAGCTTGTGAAAAAGGAAAGATGGTTAGAGCGTCTCACAAGTCAAAACCTGAACACTCGTCAACGAGAGCATTGGAACTGCTTCATATGGACTTGTGTAGACCAATGCGAGTACAGAGCATAAACAAAAAGAGATATGTGTTGGTAATAATCGATGACTACTCCAGATACACATGGCTATTCTTCCTGCGTTCCAAATCTGATGCTACCGAAATAATAATCGACTTCATTCGAAGAATTCAAGTCAAGTTGCAGCTTTCAGTTCAAACCATTAGATCAGATAATGGGACAGAATTCAAGAACAAATCTCTCGAGACGTTTCTAAATTCTGTGGGAATAACTCATCAACTCTTAGCAGCTTGCACTCCACAGCAAAATGGTGTCATTAAACGAAGAAATCGCACCCTAGTGGAATCTGCAAGAACTATGCTGGCATATTCAAACCTTCCGTTACTCCTTTAGGCTGAAGCTGTAGCAACGGCTTGTTTTACACAGAACAGATCCATAATCAACAAGAGATTCGGAAATACTCCATGAATTAATAAATAAACGCGTACCTAATGTCAAATTTTTTCATGTCTTTGGATGCTGATGTTTCATGTTAAATGAGAAAGGCAATCTGGGAAAGTTTAGTCAGAAAGCTGATGAAGACATCTTCATTGGTTATTCGAAGGAGTCTATAGCCTTCCGAGTCTACAATAAGAAGACAAAGACAGTTAACGAAAGCGTCAATGTCAAATTCGATGAAGGCGTTGTAATGGTTCTGAACATACCAGTTCAGGACCCGATCTTAACAAGCCAACTTCTATGAAGTCATCTGAACAGAGTGCAGAAAATAATGATTTAAATAAACTGTTCGAGAATTTTTATGAAGACTACTTTGAACAGCCCAAACCTAATGTTTCAAATTTTATGCCTGACAGGATTACTGAAGATCCAGTTGTAGTCTCAGATTATTCTCACCAACCTATTTCAGAAGAAACTGGAGACGATTCAACAACTGACGTACACTTACCTGTTGACAATGTACAACCCATTCAACCTCCAGTATCTTTTGAAACCCTCTTGCCTTCTGAAAATTCAGAAACCCCGATCTCAGTTGATATACCATCAACCTCAAAAGCTAATCCCCGAATTCCCTATCTAGATTCAAACCCCAATCAAGAACAACTTCAACCTTACCCACATACCTTTAAATGGACAAGGAATCACCTAACTGAAAACATCATAGGTGATGCTTTAGCTTCAGTCAAAACCAGAAGAGCAACCATGAACTAGTGCTTATTTTCAAACTTCCTGAGTAAAATTGAGCCAAAGAATGTAAAAGAAGCTCTCCTGGATGCTGATTGGATCATGGCTATGCAAGAAGAGCTAAATCAGTTTGAAAGGTTGAAGATCTGGAGATTGGTGGAGCGCCCTGAAGACAAATCCATCATCGACACGAAGTGGATATTCAAGAATAAGAAGGATGAACACGGTGTCATCATTCGAAACAAGGCTCGCCTCATCGTCAAAGGATATAGTCAGCAAGAAGGGATTGATTACGATGAAACATTCGCTCCGGTTGCTAGGATAAAAGCTATTAGGATGTTTTTGGCTTTTGCACCTCATAAAAACTTTACTGTTTATCAAATGGATGTAAAAACTGTGTTTTTAAATGGGGAACTGATAGACGATGTATATACATATCAGCCCGAAGGGTTTACCGATCCTTCAAAGCCTGATCATGTATATATTTTGGATAAATCCCTGTATGGCCTTAAACAAGCATCTCGTGCTTGGTATGATGCACTTTCAACATATCTGTTGAGATATGGATTTAACAAAGGTGTAGTGGATACAACCCAGTTTTTAAAACGTCAGGGTCCAGATATTATAGTTATTCAAATATATGTAGATGATATAATATTTGGGTCTACTGACCAGAATTTTGCAATAAATTTGCTTTCTTAATGTCCCAAAATTTTGAAATGAGCATGATGGGAAAAATCAATTTTTTCTTAGGTTTACAAGTGTAACAACTGACTGATGGTATTTTTATCATTCAGTCCAAATATATTCAGGACATGTTAAAGAAATTTAACATGGTAAATAGTACTCCTATGAAAACTCCAATGGCTCCAGATTCCAAATCAAAACTCGATGAGGACATTTCAGAGAAACCTGTAGATGTAACTCATTATCGATGTATTATTGGGTCATTAATGTATTTAACTGCAAGTAGACCTGATATTATATTTGCTACATGTGTTTGTGCTAGATATCAGGCACATCCGAAAGAATCACATTTGGCTGCTGCCAAAAGAATCTTAAGATATCTAAAGGGAACACCAAACTTAGGTTTGTGGTATCCCGGGAATCATCATTCACGTTAACTGCCTGTTCTGATGCTGATCACGCAGGTGATAAAATGGATCAAAAACCATATCAGGAGCAGTCCAATTCCTAGGTGACAAACTAGTTTGCTGGTTATCTAAGAAACAACATTGTGTTTCACTGTCTACAGCCGAAGCTGAATACGTTGCCGTATCGTCGTGTTGTTCCCAGGTGTTGTGGATGAAGAGCCAACTCAGAAACTACGGGTTTACACCATAAAAGATTCCAATTTATTGTGATTCTCAAAGTGCAATAGCCATAGCTTCCAATCCGGTGCAACATTCTAAAACCAAACACATCGACATCCGGTATCATTTATTAAAGATCATGTAGAAAATGGTAATATATAATTATATTTTGTACCTACTGAATATCAATTAGCTGACTTGTTTACCAAAGCCTTAGATGAAAAACGTTTAAATTTTTTGGTATACAAGTTGGGTATGTTGAATCGTTAGATTTAAAAATTCAGTAGTTACAAATTATAATTTTAAGTTTACATTTTTTATTTGATCTGAATTTGATGTTACTCTCATATATTTTAAAGTTTAATTTTTTTTTTTTGAGTTTAACACATCTGGATTGTCATGTGCAGGGGGAGCAGAAAGATATTTTTATCTGATTCTTAAAAATCTGATAAATTTTTATCTGATTTTTGTAGGGGGAGCTGTCATTTAAAAAGATATATACATTGAGGGGGAGCTTAATTCCAAATATCAAGGGGGAGCAATTTTTGTTTTTGTTAATTTTTTTTAGTTATAATTTTTTTACTTTGGTTTAGTTGTTGTTAATTTTTTTAGGGGTATTATTTTGTTTTGTACAGATTTTGATTGATATTTTTTTAGTTGTGTTCATTTTATTTTGTTTGTTTTTTGTTAGTTAATTTTTTTAGTTAAATTCTTTAGTAAATCTTTTTTTTTGTGTATGTGTGTTTAGTTTAGTTGAAAAAGTTATGGGCTTAAAATGAAAATCCATAAGGTGAGTGGGCCGTTTCTTTTTTTTTTTTTTTTTTTTTTTTATAATTTTGAATTTGAAAATTTTAACTATAAAGTGTAAATTCAAATTTCAGAATCACTTTTTCACTTTCTTGAAAAGTGTTACATCATCTTCACCGACCTAACTCCTTCGCTTTGCTTAATCACGAAGAAACCATCTCTAAATCAGATTTTTCACATTTCTGATTATCATTGTAAGTTCTTTTCATGTTTTTTATTTTTATATGTTTCATTTTAGTTTCAGTATGCAAATTTCTTACGTGTGTGTGTTCGTATGAACTTAGTACGTGTTTATGGGTTTTAGTGTGATGTTGCTTATAATCTGAAATTAATGGTGTGTTTCAATGCGGATTTCATTCATGAACTTGAATTTCAAATATCAAGTCTCAGTTTCAAACACACAAACATGAATTTGAATTTTTCAAGATTCAAAATTTTCGAGTTCATAAACCTGAAAATTGAAATTTATATGAAATTGTTGTTTATGGACAATGTTCAGTAAACAAATGTTGTTTGAAATCAATTTTCGAGTAGGACTCAATTTTTGAATAGGTGAAAAAGTTCGTCCATGAATTGAAATTTATAAAAATATCAGTGGTTTGTGGACTTAGAAATATTTCAAACAATTTCTCGATTAACTCTTCAATCGAGAATGTGTAAGGTTCTATTCGAGTTGCATGAAGGTTCACCCGAGAAACTTTAAGTTTCATCCGAGTTGAATGCTTCTTGAACCGAGAAAGTACAATGTGTTATTCGAGTTGGTTAATTTTCAAGACTTGAAATTTTTTTGAATAACCCTCGATAACAAGTGTCATTCGAGTCCACTCATGTTTCAGTCGAGTTAGACTTATAGTTAGTTCGAGGAACTCGTATTGTTAGTCGAATTGAACAGAGTTAGCACTTAGAAAGTTTTGTCCATCAAGTCTTGACAATTCATTTTATTTGAGAAAACAACACATTCATTCGAGTTGTCTTATGTGTCATTCGAGAAAGTATTAACTTCATTCGAGTTGGTGCATACATTCATTCGAGAAATTCTTTATTCATTCGAGTTCCATACATGTTTCAATCGAGTTGGACCATGGGGTCATCCGAGAAACATTATGTTTCATTCGAGTTTAATGCTCACAATTTCCAAAAGTTTTCTAAGTGTTGGGAATTTAATTTTTTAAGAAAAATTTCACATTTTTCGAGAAATATTTAAAATCTGTGTTTTCCTAACATTGGACTCTTAACGATTGACTTTGGAATCCTAACAATAATATTTTAATATTATTGTCTGGAATCTCAATGCTTTAAACAGGGAAACACATATTTTTCCAATTTCTAGCAAAATGTTTTATTTTTCTATTTGCAAGATTTCATTTGATTATCTGCTGATTCTAACATGTTTATTATTTCTCATAGGTTTCAAATAGCATCCCCAGATCAATCCCAACCCTCAAACTCATCTATTTCTCATTCATCTTCAAATCATACGTTAGTTTCCAAACCAGTAAAATCTGCCTCTGTCACCCGACCTTCACCTTCCACTCTCATACCAGATAATCAGGTAGTTAAACCTAAATATTGCCTACCCTTTCGTGACAACAACCATCGCCTTGATCCTAAGGTCATAAAAGTCAGCCACCCGATCATTGTAGACTGTTGGTACACCCTGTGTGACGATAGCAGTCTAAGTGTTCTAGCATTTTGATTCAAGTAATATTCAAAGTATTGATAATTAACGAGTGTTTGATATATGTAACAACCTAACTTTTAGCCGATCATGTAATGCTTAATTTTGAGATAATAATATAATTTTGTTATATTATTTATGTTGCAAATATTAATTAAGAATGAAAATTTATTAAAGTAAATATGATTTTAAATTATATTTATGATATAATTAAAATAAGTAAAATAAAAGAGATATAAGATACAAAAGTTTAGTGGGTTAAATAGCAAATATGATCAAATTAATTTATAAAAATTAAAATTATGATCATTTAAGATCATTAACAACAAAACCACTCTCTCTCTCTACTCTCTCACTAAAGCTACGGCTAACACCAAATTTCATTAAGAAAATTTCATATAGTTGCAATAATTGATGAATTGAAGCCAAAAAGAAGTTACAAGCATCATCAAGTATCATTAATCAAGAACATTCAAGGTAAATGCATTTATTTTTCCCAATATTTGAGTTTGGTTCGGTTTGGTTGAAAAACCGAAAACATAGGATTAAATGTGAAAATAATGTTTGCATGTTTTAGATATTAGTAGATTATGATAAATCTAAGTTATTAGATGTAGCAGAAACTAAGTTTGAGGCTTGGATCATTCAAAATTAAGTAGAAATCGGAATTTTTGTAAAAAAATGTGTTCTTGGCAAAAATAACATATTTTGGATGATCTTGATCATATTAGTGTGTTTATGATAGGGAAAAATGTATAAAATCAACCCAAATATGATAATATATCAACATATTATATTGCATGTCAATTATAAAGTAGTTTTGTGAAAATTTGATAAAAATCCGTATGAACATACCCAAGAACATGAAGAACAAATTCTGGAAATTATGATGATGAAGGATCCGAATTCGGTTGAATCCGAATTCGGATGAGTGGCCTAATTCGGACCTCCTACACTTCGGATGATCCTAAATTCGGTTCAAAGGTCCTAATTTCGGATGATGTCAATTTCGGATGGTTCCAGTTCGGTTTTTATCCTAATTCGAATGATCCTCAGATCCGAATCTGGTTGATCCATTTCGGATGGGTCCAAATCCGGATGATCAATTCGGATGATCCGAACTTGGGGATCCGGATCCGAATACTTGATTTTTATATTTTTAAATGAGAATTAAAGATTAACCAAGCAACATGATTATATATATTTTAATATATATATATGTACAGATTTTGAGAGTTTAATAAAACAAAGAATATGAACGAAAGAAAGATGTATGGTTTATCATTTATCAGAATCAGATGAAATAAAAGACTTTAAAGCTAAAAACTGATGACCTTGATATAATATGATTCTGGACAGGTTCAGTTAATATCTGAACATTGATTTAAAGACTTAAAGACTTAAAAGCGGGTCAAAGACTTGATTGACAAAGAACAGATTGACAAAGATAAAATCCTGGGATAACTCAGGTGGCATATTTTTATATCTGTTTGATAAAGACCCAGATCTGTGAGTTATAGATATTCAGATTTAACATGCTTGAATTTCCGGTTGAGACATATTGTTGATGCTAGTTTGATTAACATTCATATTATCAGCTGGATTGTGACCTGTGCACACCATGGTTGGGTGTTGCCCAGTGGATCATGATAGCTATTTGACTTATCATTTTATATGATATTGCTTTTACAGTTCATTTCAGATTTTGCTTTAAGATTATTGCTATCATGACATTGATTACGTATGTTTCATCATTGCATATACTTGACATATTGATTCAGCTTGATTAGCCCTATTGGTCTATTGTTCTAGACTTGGCTATTTTCACCAGTTCAAATGAACTTGGTAATGACCTCCGATGTTCCGCCATATTGACTTACTGGTAGCTAGCCCAGTATGTGGCTGATCCCCACGATTTAAGCGTGAGTGTGGCCTGAACATCATCCGACTCCATGACTTCTATGTGTCAATCATGAGGGCTGTAGCGGCAGCCAAGACACATCACGCTAGATTGATGATCCGCTTGACATGCATGTTAATTTGAAAATCTATAAACTCACTAAGCATTGCTTACAGTTGCTACACTATAATTTTACAGGAAAAAGCAAAGGAAAGTCACCTGCTGGACCTAGCTCTTAGGTCTATTAATGATCAAGACAGAAGTATCATAGACCACTACACAACAAAATCTTTCGGTACTGATTGGAAGACAACAATTGTTGTGGATTTTGGGTAGATTTGATATTATTCTATGATGTAATGATTAGATTAGATGGTACCCTTTTATAACTTTAATTTGAAATATGTAATCTGTATAACTTAAATCCTAATCTGTATGCACATGTAATTTAGTTTTCTGCATTATAATTACCCTATCTTAGTATGGTTGATATCGTATTGAAAATAGTGGGACCTAGACTCTGAGGACCGCCCCGTAAGGGGAAGTCTTCACAGGATGGTATCAGAGCCCATAGTTTGAGTGAATCAAGTATTACGTGAGTATACTTGGTCTCAAACTGAAGCAATACATATGTATCAATCATTTAGGTGGTTTGAACTGAGATAGGATGTACAGACTGTTAGGATGGGAAAAATGGGTACTTAGATCTAAGTCTATAAACTGATAGTTGAATCATTTTAATTTCAGAAAAGATGTCAGGATCGGGTGACATTCCCAACAACATGACCCCTCAACAGATGTTTGAAATGATGTAACAACTTTTAGCCCAACATTCTGAACAACAAAATAAGACAATGCAAGAACAGTTTCAGGCCAGAGATGAGGCCGAAGCTAAAAGACGAGAAGATAAAAAGAATAAAAGAAAAGAAAAGCAAGTCCAGAATAATGAAGAATCTGATTCTGATAACACAAACCCTGAAACCCAAATTGTGCAGCCTAAAGGTTGTAAATTCAAAGATTTCAAAGCGAGCGGTGCCCTGAACTTCGAGGGTACAGTGAATCCAATTCAGGCGATGGATTGGATCAGTCATACTGAAGAGATCTTTAGAATCTCTGACTGCTTAGATTCAAAGAAAGTGAGCTATGCGTCTGCGTTGTTTGTCGGTGCTGCCCGAGCTTGGTGGAAGACTCAAAGAAGTATCTATGGAGAGGAGGTGATTCAGACTTTGGAATGGGAGCAGTTTCTCGATATGTTTAACGCAAAGTACTGTCCAGTCGACCAGCGAGACAAGATGGAAGTCCAATTGATGCAATTGACTCAGGGAACAAAGACAGTTGATGAATACGAGCATGAATTCTCGAGGTTATGCGGCTACTCTTCGTATCAAGTAGCTACCGAGGAGAGAAAGATGAATAGATTTCGCGTAGGACTCAATCCTAGGTATCGACATCCGATGAGCACGATCAAATACAAAAGTTACTTGGAAATGGTAGAAGCAGCTAGACAGATCGAGCGAGGTTATGTAGAGTACGGTGATCAGCTTTATGCTCCGTCTACTAACCCGACGAATCCATCTCCTCCGAAGAAACAAGGATTTGGCAGATTTTTCAAGACGAGTAAATCACAACCCCAGCAATCTCAACAGTATAGTTCGCATTCGAAAGCCCAAGCGTATTCACTAACGAACGAGCCGCGATTCTGCAAGAGATGCAGAAAGTCACACATGGGATTGTGCAACCCAGAGGATGTTACTTGTTTTGCGTGCAACATGATCGGTCACAGCAGTGAAGAATGCCCACAGCAGGGACGAGGATGTGCAAAGTGCGGGAAAAGAGGACACTTTTTGTATCAGTGTCGCAGCGGGCAACGATATCAGTCGCAATCATCAATGGGAGGTTCTACAGTGAAAAGTTCTGCTGCAACTCCGACAGCAAGGACACGTGCGTTTCAGATAACGGCCGAGGAAGCAAAGGAAACCCCTGACGTAGTTACGGGTATGTTTTTACTTAACTCCATTCCTGCCCGAGTATTATTCGATTCCGGCGCGAGTCGTTCTTTCATATCAACATCTTTTGCACAAAGATTATATAAGTCTCCATCGAAGCTTCCTGTTGTGATTGATATTGAGACGACCAGTAACAGCTATGTTATGGCTCATTCTGATTATCGAAACTGCACTCTACTTGTTGATAATATTGTGTTCAATCTCGACCTCATTCCTATTCCGTTGAAAGAGTTCGATGTCATCATCGGCATGGACTGGTTAATGAACAACGAGGCTATAATCGTCTGCAATCGTCGGATCATTAGAATCAAGTCTTCAGACGACCGAGTATTAGAAATCAAAGGCGAGAAGCGGAAAGGTGCACATTGTTTCATATCAGTTGACAAAGCGCATAAATATTTATCTAAGGGCCACGAATCTAATATATCTGTTATGTTTCATCTGAATCTAACTCTGAAGCTCAAAAGAAATCCTTATCTGATATTCCTATCGTCTGTGAGTTCCCAGACGTGTTTCCTGATGACATTTCTGGAGTGCCACCGGAACGTCAAGTCGAATTCGGCATTGACTTAGTTCCTGGTGCGGCTCCCATTGCAAAAGCTCCTTACAGACTTGCACCTGCAGAAATGCAGGAAATGTCAAAACAGTTGCAAGAGCTGTTGGAAAAGGGGTTTATCCGACCGAGTTCATCTCCGTGGGGTGCACCTGTCTTATTTGTCAAAAAGAAAGACGGAACTTTCCGTATGTGCATCGACTACCGCGAGTTGAACAAGGTTACTATAAAGAATAAATATCCTCTGCCCAGGATCGATGATCTGTTTGATCAGCTACAAGGAGCCAGTTATTTCTCGAAATAGATCTTCGTTCTGGGTATCATCAATTAAAAGTCAGAGATGAGGATATTCCGAAGACAGCCTTCCGAACAAGATACAGTCATTACGAATTTCTCGTGATGCTGTTCGGCTTAACAAATGCACCAGCGGCGTTCATGGACCTCATGAATCGCGTGTGCAGACCGATGCTGGATAAATCAGTTATTGTGTTCATTGACGATATTCTGATTTACTCCAAAACGGAGGCTGATCATTCTATTCATCTACGACAATTGCTAGAGTTATTGAGAAAAGAAAGACTCTACGCAAAGTTTTCTAAGTGTGAATTCTGGCTCAGACAGGTATAATTTTACTTTGTCTTGAGCTCTTCACTAAACATTTATTGTTTCAAACAAAATTTGACATCCTACTTTGATCATTATAGATTCAATTCCTTGGCCATGTTGATTCTGGCGAAGGGATTTCCGTTGATCCTTATAAAGTCGAGGCCGTTCAAAAATGGCAAGCGCCTCGCAATGCCTCCGAAATAAGAAGTTTCCTTGGATTGGCCGGTTATTATCGGCGATTCATAAAGGACTTCTCAAATATTGTTGTGTCACTTACGATGCTAACACGAAAGAATACACCTTTCGTGTGGGCGGATAAACAGCAAGAGGCATTTGACATTCTGAAACAGAAGCTTATACAAGCGCCGATCCTAGCATTACCAGAAGGCAATGATGATTTCGTTGTCTATAGCGATGCATCTGGTACTGGCTTAGGATGTGTTCTAATGCAAAGGGGAAAAGTAATTGCCTACGCTTCAAGGCAATTAAAGGATTACGAGAAAAGTGCACCAACTCATGATCTTGAGTTGGCTGCCGTTACCTTTGCTCTAAAAATCTGGCGTCATTATCTTTATGGGACTCGGTGTCAGCTTTACACCGATCATAAGAGTCTCAAGCATCTTTTCACTCAAAAGGATCTAAATATTAAACAGCGTCGGTCCTTGGAGCTTATCAAGGACTATGATTGCGAGATCCTATATCATCCCGGCAAAGCTAATGTTGTCGCGGATGCTTTGAGTAGAAAACTTTATCCAGAAAAGTGCTGCTATGCCCTAACTCCGGTTATATTCTCTTCTGATCTTATTGAAGACATCAGAGTTGCTCAAGCTGAAGCATTGAAAGAAGAGAATCTCTGTTATGAAAATCTTAAAGGGTAGCTACAATTTCTAACTCTGAATCATTTGGGACTTCATTGTCTCAAGGGAAACCGAATCTGGGTTCCTAAGTATGGTTCAATTCGCAGCACTCTTCTATCTGAAGCTCACAAGTCCAAATTATCTGTTCATCCTGGCAGCTCAAAGATGTACTTTGACCTGAAAGCTGATTACTGGTGGCCAGGAATGAAGAAAGACATCGGTCTATATGTTGAAAGCTGCAGAGTATATCAGATGGTTAAGGCAAAACACCAGAAACCCTTCGGGGATATGCAACCACTGCCAGTTCCTGAATGGAAGTGGGAGCATATAACCATGGACTTCGTCACTAAACTGCCAAAGACCAAGAGACAGCACGACTCCATCTGGGTAGTCGTGGATCGATTAACGAAGTCAGCTCACTTCATACCGATGAAAGAAACATACTCCCTCGATAGATTGGCACAGATATACATCACAGAAGTAATTTCTCGACATGGTGTGCCGAAATCTATCGTATCTGATCGTGATAGTCGTTTCACATCTAGATTCTGGCAAGCTCTACAAAACGGGATGGGTACTCGGATTTCTATGAGTACTGCTTATCATCCAAGTGCAGATGGCCAGAGTGAGCGTACTATCCTAACTCTGGAAGTTATGCTTCGTGCCTGCATTCTTGATCTAGGTGGTAACTGGGATGACCACTTGCCGTTGGTCGAATTCTCATATAATAACAGTTATCATTCAACAATCAAGATGGCTCCTTTTGAAGCTTTATACGGAAGAAAGTGCAGAACTCCCACCTGTTGGCGCGAAACAGGTGAATCGCCAATAGTAGGACCTGCCCTTCTACAGTTGACTCACGAGAAGATTCAACTTGTTAGAAGAAATATTTTTGAAGCTCAAAGCAGGCAGAAGTCATACTATGATAACCGGCACAGATCAATCAGTTTTGCGGTTAACGATTGGGTGATGCTGAAGGTATCTCCAATGAAGAATGTGGTGAGATTCATAAAGAGAAACAAATTAGCTCCAAGATTCATCGGCCCGTTCAAGATTGTCGAAAAGATAGGAAATCAATCTTATCGTCTTGAACTGCCAGCGGAGTTATCTGGAATACATCCTGTATTCCATGTCAATCATCTGAGAAAGAGCTTAGCAGACGAAAGAGAAGTTCAAATACCACACGTTAACTTGCAAATTGATGAGAAGCTTCGCGTGGTTGAAGAGCCAGAACGTATTCTGGACTCGAAGACCAAGAAGCTTAAAAATAAAGAGATACAGATGGTGCTCGTCCAGTGGAAACACCACAAAGGTTCGCATCAGTCTTGGGAATCGAGAGATGTTATGAAAGCTACATATCCCAGTCTGTTCGAACATAGCTAACTTCGGGGACGAAGTTTGTGCGTGGTGGAGCCCATTCTGTGACAACCTAACTTTTAGCCGATCATGTAATGCTTAATTTTGAGATAATAATATAATTTTGTTATATTATTTATGTTGCAAATATTAATTAAGAATGAAAATTTATTAAAGTAAATATGATTTTAAATTATATTTATGATATAATTAAAATAAGTAAAATAAAAGAGATATAAGATACAAAAGTTTAGTGGGTTAAATAGCAAATATGATCAAATTAATATATAAAAATTAAAATTATGATCATTTAAGATCATTAACAACAAAACCACTCTCTCTCTACTCTCTCACTAAAGCTACGGCTAACACCAAATTTCATTAAGAAAATTTCATATAGTTGCAATAATTGATGAATTGAAGCCAAAAAGAAGTTACAAGCATCATCAAGTATCATTAATCAAGAACATTCAAGGTAAATGCATTTATTTTTCCCGATATTTGAGTTTGGTTCGGTTTGGTTGAAAAACCGAAAACATAGGATTAAATGTGAAAATAATGTTTGCATGTTTTAGATATTAGTAGATTATAATAAATCTAAGTTATTAGATGTAGCAGAAACTAAGTTTGAGGCTTGGATCATTCAAACTTAAGTAGAAATTGGAATTTTTGTAAAAAAATGTGTTCTTGGCAAAAATAACATATTTTGGATGATCTTGATCATATTAGTGTGTTTATGATAGGGAAAAATGTATAAAATCAACCCAAATATGATAATATATCAACATATTATATTGCATGTCAATTATAAAGTAGTTTTGTGAAAATTTGATAAAAATCCGTATGAACATACCCAAGAACATGAAGAACAAATTCTGGAAATTATGATGATGAAGGATCCGAATTCGGTTGAATCCGAATTCGGATGAGTGGCCTAATTCGGACCTCCTACACTTCGGATGATCCTAAATTCGGTTCAAAGGTCCTAATTTCGGATGATGTCAATTTCGGATGGTTCCAGTTCGGTTTTTATCCTAATTCGAATGATCCTCAGATCCGAATCTGGTTGATCCATTTCGGATGGGTCCAAATCCGGATGATCAATTCGGATGATCCGAACTTGGGGATCCGGATCCGAATACTTGATTTTTATATTTTTAAATGAGAATTAAAGATTAACCAAGCAACATGATTATATATATTTTAATATATATATATGTACAGATTTTGAGAGTTTAATAAAACAAAGAATATGAACGAAAGAAAGATGTATGGTTTATCATTTATCAGAATCAGATGAAATAAAAGACTTTAAAGCTAAAAACTGATGACCTTGATATAATATGATTCTGGACAGGTTCAGTTAATATCTGAACATTGATTTAAAGACTTAAAGACTTAAAAGCGGGTCAAAGACTTGATTGACAAAGAACAGATTGACAAAGATAAAATCCTGGGATAACTCAGGTGGCATATTTTTATATCTGTTTGATAAAGACCCAGATCTGTGAGTTATAGATATTCAGATTTAACATGCTTGAATTTCCGGTTGAGACATATTGTTGATGCTAGTTTGATTAACATTCATATTATCAGCTGGATTGTGACCTGTGCACACCATGGTTGGGTGTTGCCCAGTGGATCATGATAGCTATTTGACTTATCATTTTATATGATATTGCTTTTACAGTTCATTTCAGATTTTGCTTTAAGATTATTGCTATCATGACATTGATTACGTATGTTTCATCATTGCATATACTTGACATATTGATTCAGCTTGATTAGCCCTATTGGTCTATTGTTCTAGACTTGGCTATTTTCACCAGTTCAAATGAACTTGGTAATGACCTCCGATGTTCCGCCATATTGACTTACTGGTAGCTAGCCCAGTATGTGGCTGATCCCCACGATTTAAGCGTGAGTCTGGCCTGAACATCATCCGACTCTATGACTTCTATGTCTCAATCATGAGGGCTGTAGCGGCAGCCAAGACATATCACGCTAGACTGATGATCCGCTTGACATGCATGTTAATTTGAAAATCTATATACTCACTAAGCATTGCTTACAGTTGCTATATTATAATTTTACAGGAAAAAGCAAAGGAAAGTCACCTGCTGGACCTAGCTCTTAGGTCTATTAACGATCAAGACAGAAGTATCATAGACCACTACACAACAAAATCTTTCGGTACTGATTGGAAGACATCAATTGTTGTGGTTTTGGGTAGATTTGATATGATTCTATGATGTAATGATTAGATTAGATGGTACCCTTTTATAACTTTAATTTGAAATATGTAATCTGTATAACTTAAATCCTAATCTGTATGTACATGTAATTTTTAATTCCGCAATTAATTACCCTATCTTAGTATGGTTGATATCGTATTGCAATTTGTGGGACCTAGACTAGTGAGAACCAACCCGGAAGGGGTGGTCTTCACAGGATGGTATCAGAGACCATAGTTTGAGTGAATCAAGTATTACGTGAGTATACTTGGTCTCAAACTTAAGCAATACATGTGTATCAATCATTTAGGTGGTTTGAACTGAGATTGGATGTACAGACTATTAGGATGGGAAAAAGGGTACATAGATCTAAGTCTATAAACTGATAGTTAAATGCTTTTGATTTTCAGAAAAGATGTCAGGATTAGGTGACATACCAAACAACATGACCCCACAACAAATGTTCGAAATGATGCAACAACTTTTAGCCCAACATTCTGAACAACAAAATAAGACAATGCAAGAACAGTTGTGAGGCCGAAGCTAAAAGACGTGAAGATAAAAAGAATAAAAGAAAAGAAAAGCAAGTCCAGACTAATGAATCTGATTCTGATAACTCAAATCCCGAAACTCAAATTGCTCAGCCAAAAGGCTGCAAGTTTAAGGATTTTAAAGCGAGCGGTGCCCTGAACTTTGAGGGTACAGTTAATCCGATTCAGGCGATGGATTGGATTAGCCACACTGAAGAAATCTTCCGGATTTCTGATTGCTTAGACTCCAAGAAAGTGAGTTATGCGTCCGCGTTATTTGTCGGTGCTGCCCGAGCCTGGTGGAACACTCAGAGAAGCATATACGGAGAAGAAGTCATCCAAACTCTCGATTGGGAACAATTCTTGGATATGTTCAATGCAAAGTACTATCCAGTCGATCAGCGAGACAAAATGGAAGTCCAACTAATGCAGTTGACCCAGGGAACCAAGACAGTTGATGAATACGAGCATGAATTCTCGAGGTTATGCGGCTACTCTTCGTACCAAGTAGCTACCGAGGAGAGAAAGATGAATAGATTTCACGTAGGACTCAACCCTAGATATCGACATCCGATGAGCGCGATCAAATACAAAAGTTACTTGGAAATGGTAGAAGCAGCTAGACAGATCGAGCGAGGTTATTTAGAGTACGGTGATCAGCTTTATGCTCCGTCTACTAACCCGACGAATCCGTCTCCTCCGAAGAAACAGAGATTTGGTAGATTTTTCAAACCAAATAAGTCACAATCTCAGCAATTCCATCAGCAAAGTTCATAGCCGAAAGCTCAAGTTTATTCCCTTACGAACGAGCCACGATTCTGCAAGCGATGCAGAAAGTCACACATGGGGTTGTGCAATCCAGAAGATGTTACTTGTTTCGCGTGCAACATGATCGGTCACAGCAGTGAAGAATGCCCACAGCAGGGACGAGGATGTGCAAAGTGCGGGAAAAGAGGACACTTTATGTATCAGTGTCGCAGCGGGCAACGTTACCAGTCACAGTCGTCGGCTGGAGGGTCTACAGTAAAGAGTTCTGCTGCAACACCAACAGCAAGGACACATGCGTTTCAGATAACGGCCGAAGAAGCGAGAGAAACACCTGACGTAGTTACCGGTATGTTTCTGTTAAATACGATACCTGCTCGCGTACTATTTGATTCTGGCGCTAGTCGTTCCTTCATATCAACTTCTTTTGCATCAAGATTATCTAAGTCCCCATCGAAGTTTCCTGTTGTACTTGATATTGAGACGGCCAGTAACAGCTATGTTATGGCTGATTCTGTTTATCGAAACTGCACTCTACTTGTTGACAATATCGTGTTCAATCTCGACCTCATTCCTATTCCGTTAAAAGAGTTCGACGTCATCATCGGCATGGACTGGTTAACAAATAACGAGGCTACAATCATCTCCAATCGACGAATCATCAGAATCAAGTCTTCAGACGGCCGAGTATTGGAGATCAAGGGCGAGAAGCTTAAAGGTGCACACTACTTTATTTCTATAGAGAAAGCTCATAAATATGTATCTAAGGGTCGTGAATCCTATCTGTGTTATGCTCTATCTGAATCCAACTCTGAAAAGAAATCTCTGTCCGATATTCCGATTGTCTGCGAGTTCCCAGACGTTTTTCCTGATGACATTTCTGGAGTGCCACCGGAACGTCAAGTTGAGTTCAGTATTGACTTGGTTCCTGGTGCGGCTCCTATTGCTAAAGCTCCTTACAGACTTGCACCTGCAGAAATGCAGGAAATGTCAAAACAGCTGCAAGAGCTGTTAGAGAAGGGGTTTATCCGACCGAGTTCATCTCCTTGGGGTGCACCTGTCTTATTTGTCAAAAAGAAAGACGGAACTTTCCGAATGTGCATCGACTACCGTGAGTTGAACAAAGTCACAATAAAGAATAAGCATCCTCTGCCCAGAATCGATGATCTATTTGATCAGCTACAAGGAGCCAGCTACTTTTCAAAAATAGATCTTCGTTCTGGATATCATCAATTGAAAGTTAAAGAAGAGGATGTTCCAAAGACAGCCTTCCGTACAAGATACGGTCATTACGAATTTCTCGTAATGCCGTTTGGCTTGACAAATGCACCAGCGGCGTTCATGGATCTCATGAATCGGGTGTGCAGACCTATGTTGGATAAATCAGTTATCGTATTCATAAACGATATTCTAATCTACTCCAAAACGGAGGCTGATCATTCTATTCATCTGCGACAATTGCTAGAGTTACTAAGAAAAGAAAGACTCTACGCAAAATTCTCTAAGTGCGAATTTTGGCTCAGACAGGTATAATTTCTATTATATATGTCTTGAGCTATTTCCTAAGTATTCTTTGATTTACATCAGAACTTGAATTTCTACTTTGATTCTTATAGATTCAGTTCCTTGGCCATGTTGTTTCTGGCGAAGGGATTTCCGTTGATCCTTCTAAAGTCGAGGCCGTTCAGAAATGGCAAACGCCTCGTAATGCCTTAGAAATAAGAAGTTTCCTTGGATTGGCCGGTTATTATCGGCGATTCATAAAGGATTTCTCGAAGATTGTTGTACCTCTAACGATGCTAACACGAAAGAATACTCCTTTCGTTTGGACCGATAAACATCAAGAGGCATTCGATATTCTGAAACAGAAGCTTATTCAAGCGCCGATCCTAGCTTTACCAGAAGGCAATGATGATTTCGTTGTCTATAGTGATGCATCTGGTACTGGCTTAGGATGTGTTCTAATGCAAAGGGGAAAAGTAATTGCCTACGCTTCAAGGCAATTGAAAGACTATGAGAAAAGTGCACCAACTCATGATCTTGAGTTGGCTGCCGTTACCTTTGCACTGAAGATCTGGCGTCACTATCTTTATGGGACTCGGTGTCAGTTTTACACCGATCACAAAAGTCTCAAACATCTTTTCACTCAAAAGGATCTAAATATGAAACAGCGTCGGTCCTTGGAACTTATTAAGGACTATGATTGCGTGATCCTATATCATCCCGGCAAAGCTAATGTTGTCGCGGATGCTTTTAGTAGGAAAGTCTATCCGGAAAAGTGCTGTTATGCCCTGACTCCTGTAGTATTTTCTTCTGATCTTATTGAAGAAATCAGAATTTCTTAAGCTGAAGCGCTGAAAGAAGATAATATTGATTCTGAAAATCTAAAAGGGCAATTACAATTTCTAACTCTGAATCATTTGGGACTTCATTGTCTCAAGGGAAACCGAATCTGGATCCCTAAGTATGGTTCAATCCGTAGCACTCTTCTATCTGAAGCCCATCAGTCCAAGTTATCTGTTCATCCTGGCAGCTCAAAGATGTACTTCAATCTGAAAGCTGACTACTGGTGGCCAGGAATGAAAAAGGACATCGGTCAATATGTTGAAAGCTGCAGAGTCTGTCAGATGGTTAAGGCAGAACATTAGAAACCCTTCGGGGATATGCAACCACTGCCAGTTCCTGAATGGAAGTGGGAGCATATAACTATGGATTTCATCACGAAGCTGCCGAAAACCAAAAGACAGCACGCACGACTCCATCTGGTAGGGGTGTGCAAAAAAACCAAAAAACCAAAAAACCCGAAAAACCACCCGATCCGAAACCGAACTGGGTTAATTGGTTTGGGTTAACCGGTTCGGTTATTGGGTTTCGGTTAAAACCGAATAAGAACTATGGTTATTTGGGCGGTTTGGTTTTAGTTTTTTTTTTTCGGTTTGGCCCCGAAAAACCGATTAACAAAAAAAAAAAACTTTTATTTATTGTTGCTCTTTTACCGTAGCAAGTAGCAACCCAAACTCCCAAACACCTCATATCCAATTATTCATAATACACCTTACAGAAAGTAGAAACCCATTAGGGTTTTTTCACAATTTCACTTTCACATCTCCATCTATCTCTCTGCCGCTCAGTTCACCGGCCGCCGCCATCTCCTCGCCGCCGCCGCTCCTTGCCGCCGCCGCTCCTCACAGCTCTCCCTCTCCTCCTCACAGCCCTCCATCTCCTCCATCTCCTCGTCGCTGTCCTCACAGAGTCACAGCCGGCGCCGCTCCTCTTCGCCGCCGCCGCTCCTTGCCGCCGCCGCTCCTCACAGCTCTCCCTCTCCTCCTCACAGCCCTCCATCTCCTCGTCGCTGTCCTCACAGAGTCACTCGCCGCCGCCGTCTACCGAGAGTCCGAGAAAGGTTTGTTATTTTTTTTTAGACTAGATCTTTAACCTTATGTTTAATAACTTGTAATCTGAAGTTTAATATTACCAAAGTTCAATTTTGTTCAATTGTATGAGCTCCTCACAGCCATCCCTCTTGATTTTTTTTAGACTAAATCATGTAATTTGCATTATATAGTTGTGAAACTTTTGGATTATGTATGTATGTGTAAGATAACTTGTGGGAATAAATATTGTACTTGAAGCCTTCAATGTCGTTCTCAATTCATAAGAATCATGCACTCTCATGGATTGGGGAAATGAAATGTGTATAATATTTACTTCAATTCCCTATCACACGAAGTATTGATATTCACATTGATTAATTGTAGCATATGTTCTTCACTTTAATTGCTGTCGATATATAAAAAAGAAGATGGATGAAAATTCAATATTTTCATTGAATTTCTATAATTATTAATTGTAGCATATGTCCGTCCACAATCACATAATATATGGTCATGAAGATAATGAATGCATGGTTCTCCCACTAAATTTTTATTTTTTTCTATATCTTTAATTTGCAAAAAGTATGCATAAGAAAATATTTCATATTTGCAAATATCAATACTAATGTGATATAATCTTGCTTTGTTTTGTTAGATGTGTCAAGAAAAAAACGAAGATGTGGTACATCTTGAAAGCGATGACGAGAAAGATGAAGTCAAAGAAGTAAAACAAAGAAAAACACGTAAAAGATCAGAAGCTTGGAATCATTTTGATGAATTTGTCAACGAGAAAGGTGAGAGTAAAAGTAAGTGTCGTTATTGTGGAAAAGAGTATTTTTCTTCTACGAAAATTCATGGTACTAGCACGATGTTGCAACATTTAAACAAATGTCCTTTATATCCAAAAAATCAAGATGTTGGTCAAACACAACTTGCTTTTCAAGAAGGTGGATTAGATGGAAGAAAAATGATTGCTTGGAAATTTGACCAACAATTAATTAGGAAGGCATTATCACATATGATTATTGTAGATGAGCTTCCTTTTAAATTTGTTGAGGGAAAAGGATTTAGGTCATGAGTGTTGCACAACCATCGTTCCAAATTCCATGTAGAACTACCATTGCTAAAGATTGCTACCAAATGTTTATAGATGAAAAGAAAAGGCTTGGTGCACTTCTTAAAGGTAACATTGGTAGAATTTGTTTAACAACCGACACATGGACTTCCATTCAAAGAATAAACTACATGTGTCTTACGGCTCACTTTATTGACAATGATTGGAATCTAAGGAAAAAAGTTATAAACTTTGTTCCGATTTCAAGTCATCGTGGGGTTGATATTGGGAAATCCGTTGAGATGTGTTTGCTTGGGTGGGGGATTGATAATGTTTTTACCATCACTGTTGATAATGCTAGTGCTAATGACTCGGCGCTTGTATACTTGAAATCAAAGTTTGCCAATTGGGAGAAGTGTGCTTTGAAAGCTAAATGGACTCATGTTCGATGTGTTGCACACATCATGAATTTGATTGTGCAAGATGGCTTAAGTCATGTAGGAGTATCTGTAGATCGTGTTAGGGCTGCGGTGAAATACATTCGACATTCTCCGGCTAGATTGAATAAATTTAAGAAATTTGCCGAAATTGAAAAATGCCAAAGTATCAAAAGTTTGGTTTTAGATGTCCCTACTAGGTGGAATTCCACCTATTTGATGTTGGAGACTGCTCAAGCTTATGAAAGAGCATTTTATAGGTTTGATTGCGAAGAACGCCATTTTAGGGATGATCTTGAAAAAACGGGGGTGCCTACATCACAAGATTGGGCAAATGTTAGAAAATTAGCCGGGTTTCTCAAGCATTTTTATGATCTAACATTGAAGGTTTCTGGTACTAAATATGTAACATCACATACTTTTTTGGATGATATTACCTCTATATTTGTTGTTTTGAAGAAGTGCTTGAATGAGATTGATGATGTTGTTCTTATTGATATGGCGAAGTTGATGAAAACCAAATTTGACAAATACTATGGTAGTATTGAAAAGTTCAATATGTTAGTGTATGTTGCTTCCGTTCTTGATCCGAGGAACAAACTTGAGTATTTGGATGTCTTGCTTTTAGAGGTATATGGAAAAGTTGATGGAACATCATATCTTACCAAGATTAAAGATGCTCTTAATGAATTATATGATGACTACGTTCGAATTCATGCTCCCCCAAATTTAGAAAGAGAGTCTTGCGATGCTACTGCCACACCGTCATCGGGAAAGAGAGTCACACCGGCAGATGCCGAGCCAGGGGCGTTCATAAAAGAAAGTTTTAGAATGAAGATGAGAAAGAAAATGATTGATCGTGGGACGAGGGATTCAAAGTCCGAGTTGGATAAGTATTTGAGTGAGGATGTTGATGACGATTTTCCGAAGTTTGATATATTAAATTGGTGGAAAGTGAATAGCCCAAGATTTCCAATTTTATCATTGTTGGCTAGGGATGTTTTAGCAATTCCAATTTCAACGGTAGCTTCGGAATCAGTTTTTAGCACAAGTGGAAGAGTTTTAGATCCGTTTAGAAGTTCTTTGACTCCTAATATGGTGGAAGCTCTAGTTTGCACACAAGATTGGTTACGTGATAATTCATTCCCAATTGATATTGAAGAAACTTGGGAAGAGCTTCAAGCTATTGAAGAAGGTACATTTGTTTCTATATGTTTTTATTGAAGACGGTAAATTTTAATTTATTTAACATAATTTGTAATATTGTAGAACTCGACAAAGAAGGCAATCGTAAAAATAAAGGTGATGCAATGGATTTAAGGTAACTTTTTTGTTATTATCAATTTCATGTTATTTTGTATTGTTGGTTACTAGGTTTTTCTTATATGAAACCATTTACATTTTATTTACTAATTATTGGTATCCTCTATAAATGCAGTTGAAGAAACGTGGTTGCTTGAAGCCTTGATTCTTGAAGGTGAAAAACTTGGGGCTTGGGAGGTTATTTGAGTACTTGACGTATTGAGACTTTAGTAACTTTTGTTTGAATTGGTTTGTAATATGTAAAATCATGGATTTGGTTCCTTTGGTTTCGTTTGATATTGTTGGTTTGATCACTTGTGATATTTTGATGTAATGCATGAACTACGAAGTATGGTTATCTTTCCGGTATGATGTTTTGATGTGTGTAAAAAAATTCGTTTGGTAAAAATATATACGATGTTTTATTCGGTTTGGTAAACCGAAACCCAAACCGCATTACCCGAACCCAATTAAACCGAAAACCAATTAACCCAAATAGTATTGGTTTGGTTTGTGGGTGAGTTGGTCGAGACATCCCAAACCGAATAACCCAAATAACCGAAAAACCAACCGAATAACACCCCTACCATCTGGGTAGTCGTGGATCGATTAACGAAGTCAGCTCACTTCATACCGATGAAAGAAACATATTCCCTTGATAGATTGGCACAATTATATATCACAGAAATTATTTCTCGTCACGGTGTGCCAAAGTCTATCGTATCTGATCGTGATAGTCGTTTCACATCTAGATTCTGGCAAGCTTTACAAGACGGGATGGGTACTCGGATCTCTATGAGTACTGCTTATCATCCTAATGCAGATGGCCAGAGTGAGCGTACTATCCTAACCCTGGAAGATATGCTTCGTGCCTGCATTCTTGATCTAGGTGGTAACTGGGATGACCACTTGCCGTTGGTCAAATTCTCGTACAACAACAGTTATCATTCAACGATCAAGATGGCTCCTTTTGAAGCTTTGTACGGAAGAAAGTGCAGACATCCCACCTGTTGGCGCGAAACAGGTGAATCGCCAATAGCAGGACCTGCCCTTCTACAGTTGACTCACGAGAAGATTCAACTTGTTAGAAGAAATATTCTTGAAGCTCAAAGCAGGCAGAAGTCATATTATGACAATCGACATAGATCTATCAGCTTTGCGGTTAACGATTGGGTGATGCTGAAAGTATCCCCAATGAAGAATGTGGTGAGATTCATTAAGCGAAACAAGCTAGCTCCGAGATTCATCGGTCCGTTCAAGATTGTGGAAAAGATAGGAAATCAATCTTATCGTCTTGAACTGCCAGCGGACTTATCTGGAATACATCCTGTATTCCATGTCAGTCATCTGAGAAAGAGTTTAGCCGATGAAAGAGAAGTTCAGATACCACACGTTAACTTGCAAATTGATGAGAAGCTTAGAGTGGTCGAAGAGCCGGAGTGCATACTGGACTCGAAGACCAAAAAGCTTCGAAATAAAGATATACAGATGGTGCTCGTTCAGTGGAAACACCACAAAGGTTCGCATCAGTCTTGGGAATCCAGAGATGTTATGAAAGCTACTTATCCCAGTCTGTTCGAACATAGCTAACTTCGGGGACGAAGTTTGTGCGTGGTGGAGCCCATTCTGTAACAACCTAACTTTTAGCCGAGCATGTAATAATTCATTTTGAGATAATAATATAATTTTGTTATATTATTTATGTTGCAAATATTAATTAAGAATGAAAATTTATTAAGTAAATATGATTTTAAGTTATATTTATGATATAATTAAAATGAGTAAAACAAAAGAGATATAAAATACAAAAGTTTAGTGGGTTAAGTAACAAATATGACCAAATCAATATATAAAAACTAAAATAATGATCATTTATGATCATCAATACTAAAGCACTCTCTCTCTAATCTCTCTCTAAATTCACGGCTAATATCAAAATTCATCAAGAAAATCCATCAACTTGCAATCAATTGAAGAATTAAAGACAAAGGGAGTTACATCAACATCAAACTACAAAGGATTTGAGGTAATTCTTGATTTAAATTTCAAAAATTTAAGAATTAGGTTCGGTTTCATTAGAAACCGAAACCAAGAATTATAGATGTGAAAAATGTTGTTGCATGTATAAAATTATGATAGAGTATGATGAATTGAAACTAATAGATGTAACAGAAATGAAATTCGTGGGTTGGATCATTCAGAATTAATTAGAAATCGGAATTTTTGGCAAAAATGTGTTCTTGACAAAATATTGAGTTTTTGGATGATCTTGATCAAATAATGATGTTATTGATAGGGAAATTAGTATGAAATCAATCTAACAATGAAATTACATCAATATATTACATTGCATGTTGATTAAAATGAGTTGTAGTGAAAATTGATAAAAATCTGTATGAATATGTGAAGAACATGAAGAACATTTCTGGAAAATTTCTAAGTGTTGGAGACCGAATTCGGATGTCACTTCGGACTCCATTTCGGATGCTTAATTCGGATGGAAGTGGTCCGAACTCGGATGACCCGAGTTCGGATGGTTCAATTCGGTTGCCAACATTTTTAATGTACATTTCGGACCTTACTTGAATTCGGATATGTCCTAATCTGGATACCCATTTCGGATGAAGCTTATGATCAATTCGGATGATATACTTGGTTGGTCCTAATTCGGATTTGTCCTTTGGTCCGGATCCGGATGATCCGAATCCGGGTCCCCAATCCGGATGGATCCGAATCCGGGTCCCCAATCCGGATGGATCCGAATCCGGGTTGATTCGAATTCTATATATATATATTTTTTGATATTTTAATTAAATAAATGATTATATATATATATATATATATATATATATATATATATATATATATATATATATATATATATATATATATATATATATTGAAAGCTTTTGAGAAAAACTATGAAACAAAGAATATAAATAAATGAAAGATTGATAAGATTATCAGTTATCAGAATCAGATAAAATTCAAGAATTTAAAGACTAAAATGATGATGATAAATATGATGAAATTGACATGATATTATCATGATAATTCTGGACAGGTTCAGTGAAATTCTGAACATAGAGATTTAAAGACTTAAAAGCGGGTCAAAGACTTGATTTGACAGAGAACAGAATTGACAAAAATAAAATCCTGAGATAACTCAGGTGGCAGATTTTTATATCTGTTTGATAAAGACCCAGATCTGTGAGTTATAGATATTCAGATTGAACATGTTAAATTTTCGGTTGAGACATATTGTTGATGTTAGATTTATTGACATTCATATTATCAGTTGGATTGAGACCTGTGCACACTATGGTTCGGTGTTGCCCAGTGGATCATGATAGCTAATTGATTATCATTTCATATGACATTGCATTTAAGACTTCTTCAGACATTGCTTTATGATTCATTGCTATCATGACTTCTATGACTTAAGTTTTCACTATTGATCAGACATTTGATAGATTTATTCAGCTTGATTAGCCTTGATGGTCTATTGTTCTAGACCTGGCTATTTCACCAGTTCTTATGAACTTGGTAATGACCTCCGATGTTCCGCCATATTGACTTACTGGTAGCTAGCCCAGTATGTGGCTGATCCCCACGATTTAAGCGTGAGTGTGGCCTGAACATCATCCAATTCTATGATTCTATGTCTCAATCATGAGGGCTGTAGCGGCAGCCAAGACATATCACGCTAGACTGATGATCCGCTTGACATGCATGTTAATTTGAAAATCTATAAACTCACTAAGCATTGCTTACAGTTGCTACATTATAATTTTACAGGAAAAAGCAAAGGAAAGTCACCTGCTGGACCTAGCTCTTAGGTCTATTAACGATCAAGACAGAAGTATCATAGACCACTACACAACAAAATCTTTCGGTACTGATTGGAAGACATCAATTGTTGTGGTTTTGGGTAGATTTGATATGATTCTATGATGTAATGATTAAATTAGATGGTACCCTTTTATAACTTTAATTTGAAATATATAATCTGTATAACTTAAATCCTAATCTGTATGTACATGTAATTTTTAATTCCGCAATTAATTACCCTATCTTAGTATGGTTGATATCGTATTGCAATTTGTGGGACCTAGACTAGTGAGAACCGCCCCGGAAGGGGTGGTCTTCACATGAACGAATGTAGAATAACTAAATATATATTTAAAATTAATAGGTATGAAACTTATTAATATATAGGTAAAGTACATAAATAAATTGTAGATAAATTCTTATAATAATAGATAAAATATTACTTATTAATTAAACATTTATGAATATACAAATAATTAAATATGAAGTAAAAACTTAATTAATTCATTAAGGACCATAAGTGAAATTAGTTTCTAATGACAAAATTGGAATATTTAAAAAATTGAGTTGTTTAGGGACTGAAAACATAACAAGGTTTCAAAATATGGACTACCAGTGTAATTTTTAAAAGTTAGGGACGAAACATGTAATTTGCTATAAACCACAGGGACCATTTGTGTATTAATTTATTTGATATGTTCTTTCTTTATTAATTATTACAAGAATTTAATTAAAATAAGTTTTATATATATAGATTTGTATATTATTAAGTTGCATTATTATTAGTATTACAATTAAGTAAAAATATTTATTCAAATGTATATAATTTTTTGGGAAAATGACATCAAATAGCTCTGAGCTTTTGACTTTGTACACATTTATGTAGTGAACTTTTTTTTGTGCACATTTGGTAGTCAAAGCTTCAAATTGTTCCAATTTGGTAGTTGGCGTACATGTTAATCGGTTGCTTCCGGTTTCGATGCCTATGTGGACAATTTTTAATGACGTGGCTACCCGTTTTTATATTATACCTGGTTTTATCTATGTGGAAACCCGTTTTTTAAAATCACCTGGTTATAAACCCGGTTCGTTTTTCATACGATCGATCCAACTGGTAAGAATCGTGTTTATAAGCGGGTAATAAATTAGGGGGATTTTAAAAAACGGGTTGCCACATAGATAAAACCGGGTATATTATAAAAACGGGTAGTCACGTCATGAAAAAAATTGTCCACGTAGGCATCGAAACCGGAAGCAACCGGTTAACAGGTACACCAATTACCAAATTGGAACAATTTTGAAACTTTGACTACCAAATGTGCACAAAAAAAAGTTCACTACATAAATGTGTACAAAGTCGAAAGTTCAGAGCTATTTGATGTCATTTTCCCTAATTTTTTTAATAACTTTTATTACTTTTCTTTTTTGAAAATAAAATTATTGTATATATAATATATTTATCTTTTTCAATATTATATCTTACTTAAACACTTACTTATCTTTAATTTATTTATTTTGTTTAGTGAATATAAAAATTCGACATATTATATTGAAACACTCATCTCAACATAATATAACCATTAATGGGGTAACATTAGATTAATGATAATTAACATGAATTTTAAAGAAAATCGGTCATGACACTCATTCGCACGGAGTCAATATCTCTGTTTGATTATAAACCAATGTTGAAATATAAGATGAATTTACAAGATACTTCTACTTAATTACAAGGTCTATTATCAACCCAAAAGACATTACATGTCTAAATACACATATACATGTCAAGCATAATGGTAGACAACTACCCAATTGTATAAGCGTAGCTTTACCGAAGTTAAGGCTTCAGAGACGGTCCGTTTAAACTCTAGGACCAAAGCCGGCAATCGCCTTGCTTTTACTAACACCTCCTGAGGTATATAAAAGTATTTGCTAAGTGAGATATTAGATTGATATGGAGTGCAAAACATACAACATGTATAAATGTTAAAATGACTATAAAATGACAAGTGCAATATCTTTTTAATAAAATAGTGTGGACATAGCCCATTAATTTGCATAGGTTGTGGTACGTGACCCGCTAACCCGCCGTTGACAACAGCTGTGAATGCATATTCAGCTGCGCAACTCCAACCGGCTTCTATGTCCGGCCACCTACCCACGAGCTCATGTGGTGTAGAAATTTATACGCACAAACACAAAGCAAGACGTTTGATAATAATAATGATAACCTGGATATCAAGTGAGGCCAATGATAATGAGCATAGCTCATAATGGGTTAATCAAGTGTAATCATATGAAGTACCGGATGAATAAGCATTATGAGTAGCATGAAAGCCAATGTATGTGATTGTAGGTATCAAATAAGGTATGCTGGCCTTAGGCCATGATCAAATAATAAACTTAGCCCCTGCTCGTTTTTTTCTTTAACCCAAACGAATTTGCAACTTGTGTAAGTATAAAATTAGTTTCTTCTAAGCCATATTTGATAAGTATTAACATATATTACCATGCTTTAATATATAAGATGAAAATTTAGGAATCTAATAACCCACTTTTAAATTAATCAAGCCAAATCTAAACTCAATTTTAATGAGTTCTTTGGTTTGAGATTTCGAAAACCATTTGTATCTTGTAAATTGAAACTGAGTTTCTTTGAATTATTAACCCTTAAATTCCTCTCCAGCTCACCACAAGTTTTATTGCCATGAAAGGGAAGGGAAAGGAAAACTCATACACAAAATACATAAGTGTTTACCTTGAGTTTTGTTGTATTTATTTGCTCCAACCTTCAATTTTACTAGTATTCTTGGCTGAGCTTTTCTTCCAGCCCTAGGCTTTCCTTTTCTTTCTAATATGTGCAAGTTTTTGAAGGGAAAAATGAAGATGAAGAAACGAAAAAAAGGCAGCTGCGATTTGGGGGAGGTTTAAAACCCTCAATTGGATTAAACTTTGCAATTAACCTCCTTTAATTCTTCTTATTCATCTTCCAACCCTAAATCTCGTATGTGTGTGTTTATGTGGGTGCAGGAACTTTTCAAAGAAAGATTGAGAAGAAGGCAGTCGATTTGGGGTATCATATGACCCTCAATTGGTTAACTAATTTCACAACGCACCCCTCTACATTACCTTTTCTAATTATGACTACCAATCTTTCTTTTCCTTTTCATTTTATTTCTTATGAACTTAGAGCGTGGGGAGTACCCAAGCCGGGAGCGGGGCGGCTTCGCCACATCAGCCGAAGCCGGCGGCTACACCACCCCCACCCCCGCGGCCCCGCTGAAATCGAACCCCGGCCGGCTCCGCGTCCCCGCTGCACCCCGCTCCTTCTCCAACGGTCATGTGACCGTTTCAAATAAAATAAAAAATTTTTTATTAAATATTTTTCCCTATAAATATATCTTCACAACACATTTAACTTACATCTTTCCCATTTCTCTCAATCTATACACATTCAAAATTCTCTCTTTCATTTAACCTAAAATTATTTCCAATCAATCACAATTTTATTTTTATTGTGATGGAACCGTATACTACGTCTTCGTCGTCAAACTCATCATCCGAAGACGAAACTCAAGACGAATCTCAAGAGTATTATCAAGAACTTTTTGAAGCTTTTATAAATGCCAGCTCTCCGCAACCTAGACGAAGAATTCCAATTCATAGAGACCGAGCAGCTGCAAATGAACGTCTGATGCGCAATTATTTTACTCAAAATCATGTATATGGAGATGATATGTTCAGAAGGAGGTTCCGGATGCGCAAAGAACTATTCCTACGAATAGTTTACGATATGGAGCAACACTTTGAATATTTTACCTTGCGATGGGATGCTCGAGGTAGAAGGGGATTTACCGCGTTACAAAAATGCACATCTGCTATTCGGCAACTCGCATATGGCATGGTAGCTGATTCGATTGACGACTGTCTTTTTATGTCTGAAAGAACTTCACGTGAAACCTTGCAAGAATTCTGTAAGGGAATTATTCAGCTATACAAACGCAAATATTTGCGTAGACCGACTGAATCTGATGTTCATCAGTTGTACGCGTTCCATGAAGCAAAACATGGATTTCGTGGAATGCTTGGCAGCATTGACTGTACACATTGGGCATGGAGAAATTGCCCTACAGAATGGCGAGGACAATATATGCGAGGCGATCACCAATATCCGACAATTATGTTGGAAGCCGTTGCGTCACAAGATTTATGGATTTGGCATGCATTTTTTGGCGTCGCGGGTTCCAACAACGACATCAATGTGATTAATCAATCACCAGTATTCAACGACGTTTTAAACGGGATCGCACCGGTTGTTCCTTTTGTTATTAACGGAACAGAATACAAACATGGGTACTATCTAACCGACGGGATATATCCCGAGTGGGCGACTTTTGTGAAAGCTTTTTCGTGTCCAACCGATGACAAACGAAAAAGATTCAAGGCAGCACAAGAGTCGGCAAGAAAAGACATCGAACGAGCTTTTGGTGTACTCAAATCTCGTTTTGCTATATTAAACAACCCCGCACGACCATGGCACCAAAATAAAATTAGACAAATCATGTATGCTTGTGTCATATTACACAATATGATCTTAGAAGACGAAGGGTTCGCGATATGTTCATTTCAAGAAACCGAGCTTCCATCCAGTCAACATTCCGCTTCCAATGAAGTATATCAAAATACGTTACTGGAAATTCGTAATAGGGAAACACACAATAACCTTCGCTCAGATCTTGTGGAACATATTGCGCTTGCCCAAATACCAAATTTAGACGGCTAGTTATGTATTTTTTTTATTTTAATTCGGTATTTTTTAATTTTTAGTTTATGTAATAGTTTTTAAATATTTTATGAAATTAATTATTTTAATTCTAGTATTTGTTTTGTTAGTTAAAATTAATTAAAATGTTAAAAAAGTTAAGAAAGATGGAAAAGTTAAGAAATGTGGGTATTTCCTAGTTAGAAAGGTGGGGAAAGGTGGAGAGAGAAAAACTGATGTGGCGCTGACGTGTACAGAAAGATGAATTTGGGAGAGATGGGTACTCCCCACACTCTTAAGAAACTTGTACATAGGCATTAGAAGCTTGTATATAATTATATAGATTCCAAGTTACAAGGATTAAGCACATAGTGCAAGTGTATAAAGCTTATGGTTAACCACACACATCCATACTAAGCATAATTAAATTATTAGACTATAATTCATTTGGAACTTAATAAATTTAATTAGTATCTTTATTATGAGAGTATTATAGCAAAGTACGAGTTTAATTAGCTCAAATACATATAAGCCTTGTTTATTTATTTATAGTTTTGTAGAGTAACGCTAATAAATATATTTATATATTCTCTTGCATGATTTTATAAAAAAAAAATCAATTTTTTACTTAATTCACCAAATTATCGGTGGAGTATATAATTAGTAGTTTAATTATTATAATAAATTTGAGGATCTTACATATATGTATAATTTAATTAATTTTGTTATAACTTTGTATGTAGTTTTTGTTATATTTAATGGATTAATACATTGAACATTTGTAAGTTATCTGAATAATAACTTTATGAAATAAATAAACTAGAGTAGATTATACGTTAAATAATACACTTCGTTAAGTTAAAATTACATTGAACATATAATGTTTATACAAATAAAAAAAATAAAAATAAAATATATAAATTAATACATATATGTATAAATTTGGACAAAAAAATGATTCAAATTTATACGCATTTATATAAAGTATCATAAAGTGAAGACAAAAGATAAATAAATTAAATGTATAAATAGTTAAAAACATATAAATAATAAAATAATAAAATAAATAATTACCATTTTAAAAAAATAAATTTATAAATAGTTCAATATATATTTAAAATATATATGTAAGAAAAATAATAACAATATTAATAACAATAATTAACAACGATACAATAAATTAATGTTAGTCATGTAAATACTTAAACTATAATAAAATAATAATAATAATATTAGTAATAATAATGTCAAATAAATAATAAAAATAAAATATATTAAATAATTAATTACTTTAATTAAATTTTAATAATAATAAGAGAATATATTAAATAAATAGTAAAAGAATAATAAATCACTAAGAAAGTGAAATATTAAATAAATATTTTGATAGGGACCAAACGTGAAATAAGGTGAAAGGGTAAAATCGTCATTTTTTAAAAAATATTGGAGAAAGGGACCAAAGGCATAACTATAAGTACTGTAATTGTAATTTTATTGTGAAAATGACGGTAACCATAATTTTATATAAGCACAGGGACGAAAATTGTAATTTACCCAAACTTTTATTTTTTAGTAGAGCTTATTAAAAACAAAAGCTACTAAAAGCTCTATGTCAAACATAGCCGACATTTCCTCATGATGCTATATTTGGCATCATCTTATTTTAACATTTGTCATTTAGTGTTTTCTATTATAACAGTTATATAAGGGCATGTTTGTTAACTTTTTTCATTAAGTCATGTCTGGATTTAGAGGATTGTCTGGATTAAGTAATGCTGTTTGGAGAATTAATAATCTTCCGTGGCAGAAGCCTATGGATAGATATCACCTTCTCCGCTCTACGCAGACTTGGTCAAGGTAATCTGCTTTTTTAAAATTTTCCTTTCTTATACAAGATTCTAATGTCCTTCCCCTGTATATAAGTCTGTGCGATTTTTCCCCGGCCCCCTGGATGGCTTGCTGATTCCGGGTGCTCTGTTGTCTCTGTGCATTTAGCTGTGCTTGAACCGCGTACTTGGAGCTGGACTCTTCCCAAAGAAACGGAATTGCTACTTTTTTCTTGTTATTGATAGAGTGGTATTCTCCGCCCCTGTCAAATAAAGTAGAGGGAGAGTCTTTTTGCTTTGTTGCCGAATAAACAGTCTGAATGAGATAAAATGACAATTTTGTCCTTCTATCTAGCTAAACTATCTGTTTATGTTTTGTATTGAACAAACTATCTGAATATGATGAATTTTGAAAGGGCCTAAACACACAAGCAATAAACTAGAAAATCAACAATTAATCTATAGCCAAAACTTCCACATTTTGTCAATTACCCATTTAATAAATTATCAAGAAATACAGGGGAAAGTTGTAATTTCTTCATCATAATGGTTTTTCATGCATCTTGTTTTGATTAATACCTTAGGGAAATGTTGAGCAGTAACAATAGGATTCGTGTGCTTCTTAAACCGATCCAAATTAGTCGTCACGACACTACTGATGTTGTTACTCATCAACGACTCCGATTGCTGCTGCTTTTCTAGCTGCCTTTGTGGTTGTACTTTCTCCTCCTCTTGTTGTACTTGCTTCTGTTGTTACTGATTGTACCTTCTCATCGCCGGTGGGCTGTGAGTGCAGCTCAGAGAAACCGTGAGCAGCAACCGCCTTCGCCCTTCAGCCTTTCAACCGCTGTGAGCAGCAACAACCTTCAAATGCGCCGTGAGAAGCCCTTCAGCGACTGTGAGCAGCAACCTTCAACCACCTGAGCAGCAGCGGCTGTTTGCAGCCATGAACAGAATAGCAGATCGAGAAGATGATATCCAGAAGGGTGGAGCGATGTTGTTTAATCGATTGCCGATGTTGAAGCATGAAGGCTGTAGGTATGAAGCGGTGGTGTTCTTGAAATTTTATTGGGAAGGATAAAGAAGGGTAATATTGGAAAATGTATAGACTTAATGAGGAACACAATGGATTTGTAACTTAATGATATGACTGGCCGATTTTTCCCTCTGAATTTCATAAGTCATCAACAAACATGACTTATTTTATTAGGCTGACCGAAATTTATCAAATTAAGACCAATAAATTGTTATCAAACAGCCCCTAAATCAGATTAAGATTTAAAGTCATTTACATTTCAATTTAAGAACATCTTTAATATGAAAAATTTTGAATTTTAAATTCAATACTAGATCTTTTAAAAATGAAATTAAATTATATCCATATTCATTTTTATTATCTATTTTATTATATTAATGCAAGTATGATACAATCATACAACAAATTACAATATTTGTTTATTACTGTTATAAGTTTAATATAAGGTTAAAGCCATAGAATAGTTGTGTACTTTTTAAAATGTATCAATATGGTACGTGTACTATTTTAATTATTCATATTACACGTGTACTTTCTGAATCGTTCAAATTTGATACGTATACTACATTTTTTCATACCAATGTGATACCTTTGGTAACCGGTTACTGATTATACCTGTTAAGAGTGAAATTTCTTTTTTTATTAATGTTCAAATTTCCATAATTGAAGCATCAAATACACTCTCTCGTCCTTGTGATAACCTGGTAGGAGAAATCACACAGCACAGCCAACTTCAAACACCTACAGACCTCTGTAGAAATCTCAAATGACGATCTCCACCGTGCAGATCGCAAAAACTATGTGTTGCGAAGCTTCTTCTCAAATTTCACGCAGATCCAACGGTAAACAAGTTTGTACCGACGATTTTCCTACAACTGCGCAAAGCTAGACAAAATAACCGGTCATAAATATTAGGGTTATAATATTGTTAGGCCCATTAAGTCTTTGGGCTTTTAGGGTTTGCATATTTTAGGGTTACTTATTCTATATATAGGGCCTCTTGTTAGCTTTTCTATTCATTCATTGTACTCTTATTTTTCATAATAATATAGTTTAATCATTCGGTTATACCTATTTCTATATGGTATCAGAGCCATCGATCTATGTTTGATTGTTTGTTCGACGCGCCGCCATTGCTTTGCTGCCGCCGTTTGGTCTTGTTCGACGCGCCGCCGCTGCTGATTTCTGTTCATGCCATTGCTTTGCTGCCGCCATTGCTGTTCACGTATACTAGTTCGTAGTCGCCGCTGCCGCTCTAATTCTGATCTGTCGATCTGCCTCTGATCGGCGCTGGTATGTTCATCGCTTAAATCATTTTATCGTTTTTTTTTTGTGTCGCTTGGGGGTACGGGGGCAGCGCTGTTTGGTTTAATTTCGAAGAGGATTGGTATATTTCTATGGCTGTCACATGTTGTTGATGGGTTGATGTGATTTCGCATTAGGGTTTGTCATTTGCATGCTCTGTTAGTGTTGCGGCTTTGCTTGTTTGTTTTTTGCGATATATTGGTATTGGTACCTGGTTGGGTGGTTATTTATCATTATTTGCTCGACTGTTCTTTTGTTTGGCTATTCTGTCATGGTGGGTGGAAAAGAGGATTCGTTACAGGCTATTAGTGTTCAGTTGGATGGTAAGAACTATGGGTATTGGAGTTACGTGATGAAAAATTTCTTGCGTGGAAAGTCTATGTGGGGCTATATTTCTGGTACTAAGGTTAAACCTACTGATGTTGAAGCTACTGATTATGATATTGCTATTGATACATGGGAGACTAATAATTCTAAGATTATTACATGGATCAATAATTCTGTGGTTCAATCCATTGGCATTCAGTTAGCAAAATATGATACCGCAAAACAGGTTTGGGACCATTTGGAGAGACTTTACACGCAGTCTAATTTCGCTAAGCAGTATCAATTAGAAACCGATATACGTGCGCTTCAACAGACTACACTGAGTATTCAGGAATTTTATTCTGCTATGTCTGATTTATGCGACCAATTGGCTCTTACTGAATCTGCTGCTTTGAAGACCTTTCAGCCATATATCGATACGAGAGAGGAACAACGTTTAGTACAGTTTTTGATGGCTTTACGGTCTGATTTTGAAGGATTACGAGGGACAATCCTTCACCGCTCGCCTCTTCCTACTGTTGATTCGGTGGTTCATGAATTAATAGCAGAGGAAACTCGTTTGAAGTCTCAGGGTGATAAGGGGACTAAATCATCTGTGACTGCTACCCCTGCTGTTTTTGTTGTCCCGCAAAGGTCTAACTCTAATCAGGCGCGACCTGCTTCTAAGATTGCTTCAGATGAGTGTGCTTATTGTAAACAGAAGAATCATTGGAAGTCTCAGTGCCCTTTATTGCTCGGCAAAAGTAAACAGCAGCCAAATCGCTCTTTCTCGCAGAATAAGTCACCGGGATCCTCTACATGGACGTCTCGTCCACCTCAGTTTAATGCTGCTGCTGCTGTCACACCTTCTGTTGATTCGGGATCTACTGATACCAATCCCTCTCCATCTGTTTTGGACCCTCACGTGTTTGAGCAGTTTCGTCAATTCCCCTCCACTACATCGACTGCCATGTCAGCCTCTCCTCATTCAGGTTTGTCTTCGTCTGGAAATTCAGGTATACCTTCTTCCTTATGGATTTTAGATTCAGGAGCGTCCAATCATATGTCACCTCATTTGTCTTCATTTGTTTCATTATCTCCTGATTCTTCTCTATCTGTTATGTCTACTAGTGGAACACCTATGCCTATAGAAGGTGTTGGTACAGTTGTCTCCCCGCATGTGTCTCTTACTAATGTATACTATATTCCTACTCTTACCATGAATCTAGTATCGGTCAGTCAATTATGTAAATCTGGATATCATGTTCTTTTTTCTGATACCCATTGTTGTGTGCAGGACCCTCATTCTCAAACAGTGATTGGGACAGGCCATAAGCTAGGGGAGCTATATGTTGTGGATGATCTGAAGCTATCTAATGTTGCCGCTGCGGGTGTTGATTTGTCTTCATTTCGTTTGTCTTCTTTGTCGTCTGATTTTTATTTATGGCATTCTCGTTTGGGTCATGTGTCTACTTCTCGTTTACAATTTTTAGCCTCTACAGGCGTTTTAGGACATTTGAGTAAATCTAATATTTCTGATTGTAGTGGGTGTAAACTGGCAAAATTTTCAGCCCTACCTTTTACTAAAAGTATGTCTTGTTCTTATGCTTCATTTGATCTTGTTCATTCTGATGTGTGGGGGCCTGCACCTGTTTGTTCTAAAGGGGGTTCCAAATACTATGTGTCATTCATTGATTACACTCGTTATACATGGGTATATCTTATGAAACATAGATCAGATTTTCTCTCTATTTACAAGGATTTTCGAGCTCTTGTCAAAACCCAACATTCAGCTGTTATTAAATGCTTTAGGTGTGACTTGGGGGGGGGGGAATATACTTCTAATGAGTTTACACAATTGCTTTCTTTTGATGGTACCCTATACCAAACTTCGTGCACAGACACTCCTCAACAAAATGGCGTTGCTGAAAGGAAACATCGTCATCTCGTTGAAACTGCTCGCTCTCTGTTACTATCTTCTGATGTTCCTAGCATTTTCTGGGGGGAAGCAGTTCATATTGCTGCTTATGTCATTAATCGCATTCCTACGGCCCATAATTCTGGTTTGTCTCCTTTTGAAAAACTTTATGGGTCTAAACCTGATTATTCTTTGTTGCGTGTCTTTGGTTGTGCCTGCTTTGTTCTTCGTCCGCATGCAGAACGCAATAAATTGTCTTCCAAAGCTGCATTGTGTGTTTTTCTGGGTTATGGGATTAGTCAAAAGGGGTATCGATGTTTTGATCCAATAAGCCAAAAACTCTACAATTCGCGTCACGTGACCTTCTTGGAACATATTCCTTTCTATTCTATTCCTGCCAAATCGCATGATATGACCCGATCTGACCTTTTGTTTGTTGATCCTTTCACTGATGATCTTGATAACTTGGATAGTCAACCTTCTGAGTCATCTACAACAATGGATGCCTCTGTTACAGAGACTCCTACAGCTCCGTCTGTGCCTACGTCCATCCCATCACCGGTTGACAATGCAGAGGTTCCTATTGTTCGCAAGTCAACTCGTCCTCGTAAGTCCACTAAACTCTCTGATTTTGCTTACTCTTCATACTCATCTTCATTTGCTTCCTTTATTGCTAAAGTTCACAGTCTATCTGAACCCAACTCTTTTAGAGAGGCTGTTTCTGATCCTCTTTGGCAGAATGCTATGGCTGAGGAATTGACTGCTCTTCATCAGACTCGTACATGGGATTTGGTACCATTGCCATCTGAAAAACATTCTATTGGCTCTCGCTGGGTGTATAAGATTAAGACTAAATCTGATGGTTCTATTGAACGGTATAAAGCTCGTTTGGTTGCTAAGGGATATTCGCAAGAATATGGTCTGGATTATGAGGAGACTTTTGCTCCTGTAGCCAAAATGACTACAGTTCGTATGTTGATTGCAGTAGCTTCTATTCGAAAGTGGAAGATTTCTCAGATGGACGTCAAGAATGCTTTCTTGAATGGTGATTTGCATGAGGAGGTCTATATGACTCCTCCTCCTGGTGTTGCTCACAAGCCAGGAGAAGTATGACGGCTGCGCAAAGCCTTATATGGTCTCAAACAAGCTCCTCGTGCTTGGTTTGAGAAGTTTTCCACCGTCATCACCTCTCTTGGTTTTCATCCTAGCAAACATGACTCTGCTTTGTTTGTTAAATGTACGAGTGCAGGACGGATACTTTTATCTTTGTATGTGGATGATATGATTATTACTGGTGATGATTATGCCGGTATTGAGTCCTTGAAGCATGATTTAGCCAATCGTTTTGCTATGAAGGACTTGGGATTGCTTCGTTATTTTCTGGGAATAGAGGTTGCTCACTCTGACAAGGGATATCTTTTGTCCCAGTCTAAGTACATTTCGGATTTATTTGAACGTGCTCGCCTATCTGACAACAAGACTGTGGATACTCCCTTGGAAACTAATGCTCTTTATTCTCCTACTGATGGTGTTCCTCTTGATGATCCGACTTTGTATCGTACCATTGTGGGTAGTTTAGTTTATCTCACGGTCACCAGACCTGATATTGCTCATGCTGTCCATATTGTTAGTCAATTTGTGACTGCTCCTACGACTGCACATTGGGGGGCGGTCCTTCGCATTCTGAGATATCTAAGGGGCACTCAGTTTCAGACACTTATGTTCCCATCGTCATCTACTTTTGATCTACGTGCTTACAGTGATGCTGATTGGGCTGGGGATCAGACTGATCGTAAGTCTAATACTGGGTTTTGCGTCTTTCTTGGAGATTCTCTTGTTTCATGGAAGAGTAAGAAGCAGGACGTTGTTTCTCGCTCTTCTACTGAAGCCGAGTATCGGGCTATGGCTGCTACTACTAGTGAGGTTGTTTGGCTACGCTGGTTACTTGCTGACATGGGGGTTCGCCTATCTCAGTCTACCCCGATACATTGTGACAACGAAAGTGCTATTCAGATTGCTCGTAATTCTGTTTTTCATGAACGGACGAAACACAATGAGATTGATTGTCACTTCACTCGTCATCATCTTCAGATGGGAACTATTTCCTTGCCGTTTGTTCCTTCCGCTTTGCAAGTTGCTGATATTTTTACTAAGGCGCACTCTGCTGCTCGTTTTCGTTTCTTATCGGACAAACTCTCAATGTTCATTGCTGTGGCATTGTGAGTTTGAGAGGGGATATTAGGGTTATAATATTGTTAGGCCCATTAAGTCTTTGGGCTTTTAGGGTTTGCATATTTTAGGGTTACTTATTCTATATATAGGGCCTCTTGTTAGCTTTTCTATTCATTCATTGTACTCTTATTTTTCATAATAATATAGTTTAATCATTCGGTTATACCAAAGTAAATGTATCATATTAACAATATAAAAAGTACACGTACTATATCGATACACCTTTAAAAGTATATAGCTATTGTACGGCTTTAGCCCTTTAATATAATATAAAAAATAATTTTAAATCATCCCATTTAATATATATATATATATATATATATATATATATATATATATATATATATATATATATATATATATATATATATATATATATATATATATATATATATATATATATATTTATATATATAAA